>MJUU01025089.1:13091-26743 GCA_002080025.1 Modiolus philippinarum
GTCAACAAACAATTTTCAACACGACTTTTGAAGTTGCAACATCAATATCCACTTGGACACCAAATTTCATTGAAATCAGACAATGTTGATTTTCCCGCCTTTTCGGCAGCCATTATAAAATGGCGGTCAGCCAACAATTCTTAATATCAATTCACAACATCAATATCCACTTGGAAACCAAATTTCATCGAAATCGGACAATGTTGAATTTTCCCGCATTTTTGGCAGCCAATTTGAAATGCTGGTGAACGAACAATTTTTAACATTGGTTTGAATTTGCGACATCCATACCCATTTGGAAACCAAATTCCATTGAAATTGGACAATGTTAAATTTTCCCTCCTTTTTTGGCAGCCATTTTGAAAATGACAGTCAAACAATTTTCAGCATCTGTTTTGAAGTCGCAACATCAATATCCACTTGGAAACCAAATTTCATTGAAATCGGACAATGTTGAATTTTCCCGCCTTTTTTGGAAGCCTTTTTGAAAATGGTGGTCAATGAACAATTTTCAACACCAGTTTACAAGTTGCCATAGCATGGCAAACATTTTAATTAATTTACACTTAACCTTTATCTTCTCTAGTTATGGATATAAAACACGACAAAACATGAAAATTTAAAAATTCCATGAAAAAGGGCAACAACTTCTACAAATTTTTGGATTTTCTTCAAAATTTCAGTTCGGGTAGATCTTGATATGCTGAACCTTTTTGCAATTTACACTTGACCTTTATCTGTTACGCTTTTTAAAATAAAAAAAAATATATTAAAATTTAGAAAATTTCATGGAAAAAGGGCAATAACTCCAACACTAGTTTTCGGATTTTCTTTAAAATTGCAGGGCATGCTGATTATTTTCACTCCCAATCAGATTTTTGATATCTGTAATGGTTTTCGAGTTATTTGCAAAAAATGCAATTTACTCCATTGTTCTATTTTTAGTAACAGCAGCCATGTTGCTTGGTTTTGGGACTGATCGAACACAATTTTGAAACTGTTTACCCTGGTGTGATTCAGGTCAAGTTTGGTAACAATTGGCCCAGTGGCTTCTGAGGAGAAGATTTTTTAAATTGATGACAAAAAGTATCAAATTTCTTAAATTTGACCAATAAAGGGCCAAACTCCTATATGGGTAGTCAGATTTTCTTCAAAATTTCAAGGTGGGTAGATCTTGATATGCTGAACATTTTTGCAATTTAAAGTTGACCTCTATCTGTTACAGTTTTTGCCATAAAAAATAAAGAATATCAAAATTTTGAAATTTTCACGGAAAAAGGGCAATAACTCCAAGACAGGTTTTCCGATTTTCTTCAAAATTGCAGGGCAGGTAGATCTTGTCATGCTGACCACTTTTACTTCTGTCAGATTTTTGATATCTGTAACCGTTTTTGAGTTATTTAGCAAAACAGCAATTTACCCCTATGTGCTATTTTTAGTAGCCATGTTGTTTGGTCCTCGGACAAATCGAACACAATTTTGAATCTAGATACCCTGGTAATGATTCAGACCAAGCTTTGTTAAAATTGGCTCAGTGGTTTCAGGGGAGAAAATTTTTGAAAAAGTTTACGACGGACGGACGCTGACAGACGCCAAGTGATGGCAAAAGCTCACATGGCCTTTTAGGCCAGGTGAGCTAAAAAGCAGAAATCCGCAGAAAACTTTCATAACTGTTTTTAGTAAAATGATTGAGAGTTTCATTTAAATTGAGTGTCAAATTAAGCCTCAAACATTGACAAATAACTGCCTGGTAGTGTTTTCAACAACCTATTTTTGTTATCGGTATAAAAATAGATCAATATTCTTATAAGTATCGAAATCATTTTGGCATTTAATTTTGTCATATTTTAATGTTGTTTTAACACGTCTAATAAATCAGATCGCTACAAAAATCTGATAATGTCGCTGTTCAAAGGCTTTGCATTTTTTAGCAGGGCTTGGGCTTGACAATTCTCTTTGTCTGATTCTAAATAATTTCTTCCTTTACATGTGTTTCAGAACAAGAATTTTCTAAAACCTGTACATTCATGTATGAAAAAGAAAGGAAATGGGGTAAATGTCAAGGAGACAACATCCCATCTCCAGGTTAAAATGACCAAAAACAAAGCATCAAGGGGTCACTGTACGGTCTTCAACACAGTGAGGAACCTCATGCCATAAAGCAAGCCCTAAATGAACCCAAAAATAAAGTGAATAAATAAATGGAAAGATGCCACATCAAATAACCTGAATATCAAGAAACTAAAATTTTATAAGAGGACAAGGACAAGCCAATGACCAACATATTATGTGTACTCTCTAAAGTGAAACATTTCATTTAAGTATCAGCCTTGTATCGTGATATGTATCTTATTGTAAGGTATGTGTATTGTTACAGCACTAGTACTCCCTGACAATGTACATGAACAGTTACCAAAGTTGATGGCCTCTTCTTGCAACTCTTTCCAGTCTGTAACTGTTCTTCCCATTTTTTGTGTAATTTGTTAAAATCTGGTGCTGGTCTGGCCTTCATTTTCTTGCCTGTAGATTGTGGCCTTGGGATGTGACTAGAAAACAAAGCAAAATTACAAATTATCTCCCTTTATTGCAAAAGCCATTTCAAATTTATGCAAGGATATGTATACAGGACAAGTTAACCACGAGTCTGGTACGCACAAATGTTAGGACCCACCTTTTACTGCAATATGCATTATTTAGGATGCATCAAACTGTTATGCAGATCTGACACTAATTAAGTTATGTAATATCATGTATATGCTCAATTTTACCTTACTTCCTGGCGGATGAAACCCAAATGGTGACTTACTGTATTCCTCGTATTAAGCGCCCCTTCTGCTATAAGTGACCCTTTAATTTTGGTTGAACTTCTCAAGCGCCCTCTCTAAATTTCACCGTAAAATCCGTATTTATTTCACATGTTTTCCATCATTGATCTGTGATGTCTCTATTTTTATCAACTGTGCATGAGTTTTAATTTTAGTGCATTCAAGTTTCAAGCTATAAACATTCAAACTAGAGCATGTCGAAACTGGCGTTGTCGGAAGGGCCCCGCAATTTCGATCCTGAAATTGCATGCAAAAGTAAAATTGAGGTAAGTGTGGATTCACATTCTGTTTAACACAAATGTGTTGATACAGTAATTTGCTGGATACAGTGAATTCTTGAATTTTTACCAAACCATGTCATTTTTCAGCTTNGCATTCAAGTTTCAAGCTATAAACATTCAAATAATCATGTTTTTCATTTGCATTTCATTTCATACAACTGATCAAATGTAACATCTTTCTTTCCCTATTGTTCATACTAAGCGCCTTTGCTGATATAAGCACCCCACACTTAATTTTGTTTGAAATTCTTAAGCACCCCCTCAAAATTCCGACTTGAAACCTTAATTTCAGTATTTATTTTGTATGTTTTCTGTTGTTGATTTGTTTTTTTGTCAATTGCACATGCATATGCATCCATTTTTCCGGTTTTAAACATATCGAGTTGTCATGTTCTTTGTTACAAGAGCTTTGTTTTGGAACCCATTTTTGCCCTATAAAATAGGCACCCACTTTTCAAATACAGTAATCTTTTCTTCGGTGTGTCAAAGATTTGGATAGTTAAGGCATTTTAACAATGATTGCTTTGTGTACTTATGAAATATCGAAGACTTTCATTACAAGAGCTTCTTTTTTTCACAAAGTTTGTGTCAAACTTAATTTAAGCACCCTCCTTTTCAAATTTTCTAAGCTCCCCAGGTGGTTAATAGGAGGAAAGTATTTGTAGGACTCTTCTTTAATATCAAACAAAGTCAACCATAACTTGTGACTTTGAAAATTATTCAAATATCTGATGAATATCTGACAATATACAAAATTTCAATCAATTTAGTATCCTGTAGTTGCATACAGATGATCTGAAGTGGTAAATGTTGCAATAAGCAAATGCAGATGCTTTGTGAATAAGCTTCTTCATGTGGAGTGTATCAGCAAATATGGATGCTTTGTGAATAAAGAAATGAGCAAATTCTGTACATTTTGAAAGTATTTGTCATGTCGATGCATACATGTATGTGTGTGAGGTTGTCCAAATCTTACTATATGTAGTACCTTTTAGAAGGGTGCATGTTTTCTTTTCTGGACACACTTTTCATTGTCTTCATCTTGAAATAATTGATAGTGGTCTGAAATAACATAAAATGCGACAGGAAAATAAAAATCTCACAAAAAAATCAAGAACTAATTGTGTGTTCTCTTATTGCTATATTCATCCTATAATGAGACAAAGGTTTGTAAAACATATATATCAAACTTTAAAGGTAACTTGTATAAATTTCCTTTAATCTCCATTGCCTGATAATGTCAGGATCACTGGACAGGCTGTGTTGTAGAAAATAATGGTTGAATGTCAAGACGTCATGTGCACTTTGCTATGTGTCATGTTCATGTGCATCAAATGTTGAACTGATGAAGATTGTACATAAATTTTCACAATAAACCAATGTATATTAGTTGATAGAGACCGAATGACCAATATGATTCAAATTGACAAATATTACTAAGATAAATCAAAGCCTCAGTTTTTGTGAAATGCTTGTTTGTATTATTTAAATTTTGTTACAGTAAAGATCATAAAATTCTAAAGTATATTTGTTCTGAATAATAATAATTTGTCCTTTCATTTTTTTCATTTCAAGTTTTTTTGAATAAATGGAGCAGATCATACTTAATCTTTAGGAGCACCTGATGATACCCAAAAGAATGCTTACCCTACCAGTGCACCTGATCTCATCCATGGTTTTTTATTGGGCCAATGTTGTTCATCTTTGTGTGTGTGTGTGTCTTCATTTTTCTATTCTGTGTTGTGTCCCTGTTTCTTTGTTGTTGCTGATGTTGCCATTGTCCTTGGATTACTTGTTTTGGATTTGCCGTTTGGTTGGCACTAGTACTTACTTTTACACTGCTAGTGCTTCAGTTTTTTTCACTTTTGTTTCTTTTTTTTTTTTGTCTTTTTCAAGCTGTCTCTAATCATGTTGGATATGAAAACCAAATGCTAGCTGGTCGTGTAATGGGTACCATATGTAAAGCAGATCTTATTTTACCTTCCAGAGCACCTGATGATATACCTCCAGTTTTTGTAGGGGTTCACGGTTAGTGCTTTAGTTTTGTAGTGTTCCTTTTTATTTTTGTTTTCTCCTTTCCTTATTTTTCCTGTTGTCTTTGTTTGCCGATGTCTTGATTTAAACATGAGATTTACATTGTAGATATACATCATGTAAGAACATGAAAAATCCCCTTCCTATTCATCAAATAGTGGGGGAATGGAAAACAAAATATTTTGACGACAGGAATATACAAAATCATAAAATATACATCATATATACAGAAAACTTATACACATTTCCAGGCTATCACTTAATGGTTACAATTTTTTTTTTATCCTCAACTTACTTTGGACACAAATTTAGCACTCAAATATCATACAGCTCAATCTGTTTGTGGAACTGATCAACAAGGCTCTTTATGCATACAGGTATGGTTCCCTTGGTCATAAAAAAATCTTTTATCTTTTTCCAACCTACCAATACAAAATTCCTACAAAACAAATACAATATAAAGTTATGAAGATAAAATCGAATATATATATATATATATATATATATATATAAAATGTCTATAAATTCAGTCAACGTGGAAACTTGTTCATCTCCCCGGATTTGCGAATATTTACGCTAATGCAGGGCCTAAAAAATCAAATATAACGGTCTATGGTAGGAACCCAACGGGGTTAGAATTAGAGAAATGAATATCGAGATTGCCTTCCCACCGAGGGATTTGGCTGCTCTTCGAATGCACANGTCGATGCATACATGTATGTGTGTGAGGTTGTCCAAATCTTACTATATGTAGTACCTTTTAGAAGGGTGCATGTTTTCTTTTCTGGACACACTTTTCATTGTCTTCATCTTGAAATAATTGATAGTGGTCTGAAATAACATAAAATGCGACAGGAAAATAAAAATCTCACAAAAAAATCAAGAACTAATTGTGTGTTCTCTTATTGCTATATTCATCCTAAAATGAGACACAGGTTTGTATAACATTTATATCAAACTTTAAACGTAACTTGAATGAATTTCCTTTAATCTCCATTGCCTGATAATGTCAGGATCACTGGATAGGCTGTGTTGTAGAAAATAATGGGTGAATGTCAAGACGTCATGTGCACTTTGCTATGTGTCATGTTCATCAAATGTTGAACTGATGAAGAATGTACATAAATTTTAACCAATGTATATTAGTTGATAGAGACCGAATGACCAATATGATTCAAACGGACATTACTTAGATAAATCAAAGACTCAGTTTTTGTGAAATGCTTGTTTGTATTATTTAACTTTTGTTACAGTAAACAGTCAGGGGCATCATCAAAAACAGTTATTTTTTTCCATTTTTGAATTATCTCCCTTAGGGAAAATTGCAGAAATAACTAAACTTGGTTATTTCTTCTACAACATGTCAAATTTTCAACAAGCTCTGATTCAAGAAACTTGAAGAACAAAACCATATGGTTTGTGTAAATTTCTACAGATATTGATGAAGTAAAACATCTCAATTATCAATGAATTGCTAATATTAGATAATGAACATTTAATTGTCATTTAAAGTCCCTTGGGGGCTTGACTTTGACCAACATGCGTACCATGTTCCTGATGGTGCGTATCAGATGTTATGGTTTCAAATTATAAAGGAAATGTTTATTTATCAAAGAAAAATACCAACACAAATGAGAAAAATTTATTATGGCCACAATCAGGATTTAAAGATCAAAGGAAATTAAAAAATAACCATTTTCCATTACTTATTGAAAATGAAAATAATTGAAAATGGTTATAAAATTTATAACTGTTTTTGGTGATGCCCCTGACTGGTAAAGATCATTAAATTCTAAAGTATATTTGTTCTGAATAATAATAATTTGTCCTTCCATTATTTTTTTATTTCATGTTTTGAATGAATGGAGCAGATCATACTTACTCTTTAGGAGAACCTGATGATACCCAAAGAGATGCTTACTCTACCGGTGCACCTGATCTCACCCATGGTTTTTTATTGAGTCAATGTTGTTCATCTTTGTGTGTGTATGTGTCTTAATTTCTCTTTTCTCTGCCGTACTCATGTTGTGTCCCTGTTACTTTGTTGTTGCCGATGTTGCCATTGTCCTTGGATTACTTGTTTTGGATTTGCTGTTTGGTTGGCACTAGTACTTACTTTAACACTGCTAGTATTAAGTTTTTTTCACTTTTGTTTCTTTTTGCCTTTTTCATGCTGTCTCTAATCATGTTGGATATGAAAACCAAATACTAGCTGGCCGTGTCATGGGTACCATGTGTAAAGCAGACCTTATTTTACCTCCCAGAGCACCTGATGATATACCTCCAGTTTTTGTAGGGGTTCACGGTTAGTGCTTTAGTTTTGTAGTGTTCCTTTTTATTTTTGTTTTCTCCTTTCCTTATTTTTCCTGTTGTCTTTGTTTGCCGATGTCTTGATTTAAACATGAGATTTACATTGTAGATATATGTCATGTAAGAACATGAAAAATCCCCTTCCTATTCATCAAATAGTTGGGGAATGGAAAACAAAATATTTTGACGACCGGAATATACAAAATCATAAAATATACATCATGCATACAGAAAACTTATACACATTTCCAGGCTATCACTTAATGGTTGCAATTTTTTTTTATCCTCGACTTACTTTGGACACAAATTTAGCACTCAAATATCATACAACTCAATCTATTTGTGGAACTGATCAACAAGGCTCTTTATGCATACAGGTATGGTTCCCTTGGTCATAAAAAATCTTTTATCTTTTTCCAACCTACCAATACAAAATTCCTACAAAACATACAATATAAAGTTATGAAGATAAAATCGAATATATATATATAGAAATTAATCCAATCAAAGACTGAATTTTTCCAATGCTCATATGTGTGGATTTTTCTGTATAAACTTGAAAGAATTTTTTCTGTCTCATTAAAATTATGGAAACTGCATCCATATCTTTGAAATCTTGTTCAAATGGACATTGTTCATTCTTATTGCTAAAATGAATTAAAAAATAAGGTACAATTGTAAAATAAAATTTTGAAAAGGAAAGACAAAATTTTGAGAGTACATGTAACATGATTCAAGATTGGTAAGTTTTTGCTTGATGTCACATTGCAAATCGGGATCTTTCATCAATGTAAGATATTTCATTTTTCAGTTGGGTACAGGTGAAGCAAGGTGAAAAATGTAGAATTTCTTTCTTGAGAAAAAAATTCGAATCTTAAATTTAAGCACAAATTTCTCCTGTAAAATGTTTGCAACCTATATTGCTGCCATTTGAGCTTACTTTTCAATGTGATATAAAGTCATTTTTACCCATTGTAAATCACCATCTAAGGAAGAATTTTGCAGATGACCCATCTCATTATTGAAAATAATTATTAATACTGAAAAGAACTGAAAAAGATATGTTTACTTCTTGAAGGTAGAATTCCAACAACTAACGTGTCTTTGACAGCGCATAGAAAAATACTATAACCATTTGAATTCCAATCTTTCATAAAATTGATGTCAACTTTTTTTGTTGAAATTTCAATAAACTATGAACATAGTATATTGGTATTGCTGGTACAATAAACAGCTTTCCCTGTGGGCATAGACGGTTTTTAACCATTGTCTTTTTTTCTTTCAATTGTCTATTTTTTAAGTTTATATTTTCCCAACAAAAGAAATGTATATAGTAAAAATAAAATCCTGTAATTAACCATGTTAATTTTGCTGATCAGATCTGTATAATTTACATCATGAATTGGAATTTAGTATACATTTTTGTAACCAGAGGCTAATACATGTACTGATCATGACCAAGTCCTTAATTATACCTTAAATTACACTGAACATATTACCTAATTCCTCATTCATACTTCTCTTAAATAAGTGGTTAGGTAAAACAGTCTCCCATTTCACTGTTTTGCAAGATTAAACGAAAATTGTCCAAACTACATGTACATATAAATGTTGAATGAAAGGACCAATCACAATTAGTAGATTGTAATCCCATTGCTTCTATTTTTGAGACATATCTTTCAGTTCCAAAAAATTTACCAAAATTGATTTTGAAATTTGACTGATTAACATCCAAACGGTCAAGAGAGATAACTCAAATTTCACTTCAATAAATGTCTATGTTATACAGCGTATACTCATTTGAATATCTATATAAATCTGATTTGTTAAAATTGTATCACATAACATTTGAGATTTCGCTGGGTCAACCGGTTGGTGTTGGGTCCAAAGGAAGGTCAACCGGTAAACAAGAAAATTCGATATAATATAAAAGTTATCACCCTACATGTTGATAGTGTGTGACCTAGCATTTCTCTCCCCTCAAAATTTAGGTCACCCTGGAGCAAGCTCTTGGGTGACCTTAATATAATATATCTGATAGAGAAACCGCTGGGTCACACACTATCTAGGGTGGTAATTGTATATTATCGGTAATTTGTATGAATTTCCTTTCATCTGCATTGTCTGATATTGTATCAATGAACAGGCCGTGAGATAGAAAATAACGGGTCACTGTGAAGGCATCACGTGCAGGTTGCTAATGCTATGCTGACATCATGTTTGGTACTATAATCTGTGTTCATACGCGTAATACTCTGAATGAAGGATGCATATAAATTATTGCAATAAACAACAAATTGGCTCTGATACAGTACAGAAAGAGTGGTACCGTGACAAATCACTGTGACAGACATGTCCCACTCTGAGGGTGATACTGAATAACTTTTTATTTGATAGAGATATCTCAATTGTTTTTTCTGCATTTTAAGTGGTATAATACACCACTCTTAATACAAAAGAGAGTAGGAAATTATCTCAAATAGGAAAAAAGATATTTAGATCCACTCTCAGAGTGGGACACGTCTGTCACAGTGATTTGTCACGGTATCACTCTTTCTGTATTGTAGAATATAATTTTCAACTTATTTCAATTTGTTATAGAGTTCTGTTTATTATCTTATGAATTACCGATAAAAGAAATAGGAAGTTTTGTTTTTGATGCGGACTTTATCACGTCGTAATGCATCAAGCTTGCCCTAACACTTGCGGTGATAACGTCAGTATCAAAAACAAAATGTCCTATATTCCATATATATTACAACCTACCATTCCAAGGATTCAACTGTGAAATGATTTTTAGTCTCTGAGATATTGTTGAACCTCATGTATATCTGCGTATGGGCAGTAAAAGTACTGATTAGATAAGTGATTTTCACTTAAAATATTTTGTTGTAAATTCAAGCAAAAATTGCGTTCATTTTTTCATCATGATTATCTCCCTTTGACTTTCACCTGACCATTGTATACTAGATTATTTTTCAAAAGAAATGAAAAACAGCCAATCAAAGATTGCGATCCCCCCACTACCCCTTTTTGGACCCCCTCCCCTTGTAAAAAAAGACAAGTGTTTTTGAAACTAAATTAATCATCGTAACTGTAAAACACCAAAAAGATATGGTTGCTAGGTAGAATTCCAAAAAATAATGGGTCTTTGAGAGTTTCAGGAACTTAACCAAAATTAGAATCAAAGATTTTTGCAACCTGGCTGTTGAAAATCATCAATTTTACTGTAAGGAATTGAAAGACATATGGTTGCTAGGTAGAATTCCAAAAAATAATAAAGGGCTAAGCCGAGCACAGCACATGTCGACCACTGAAATTTGAACAAGCGTGATTTAAAGTGAATGTGGACACAGTTAAGAGCTTGACACAGTAAATAGATCGATACAATAAGGAACTTGACACAGTAATTAGCTGGACACAAACTAGGAAACATAAAACCACTGACGGATTTATATCAAGATATATTCAAAGAAAACAAGTAATTAGCTGCACACAAGCTAAGGAAAAACAAAAATTAACCCTTATAATTCCTTCTAAATATCTAAAATAGTAAGAGGTATGTAAAATTGGTCAACATATTACTTTAACTATATGATAAGAGGAATCCGAAGAAAGGAACCCCATTAAAATCCAACACAAAAATATAAGATTTTACATATTTTGAAAATTGCAATTTCAGCCCTTTTGACCCTTGTAGCTTGAAAACGGTAAGAGCTGCACCAAATCCATTGACATACTACTGAAAGCTTATATCAAAAGAAATCCAAAGAAAAAAATCCCATCGAAATCCATTGAAAAATGAAAATTTCACGCAATCTGCAAATTGCAAATTTATCCGATTTGGCCCCTCATAGCTCGGAAAAGAAACATGTTGTCAAAAATCTGATGGTGCAGCTCTATATTCATTTTCAAAAGGAATCCATTGCAATAAACTGCATCAAAATCGGACTAAAAATAAATAAAATGAAATTTTTGAAAATCACCACTTTTGGGCCCCATTTATTTCGTGAACAAGCCACGTAAAATCCGTTGGCATACCTCTGATAGGAAATTTAATTAGGAACACATTGAAAGAAACTCCATCAAAATCCGATAAATAATAAATATTCTACAGCCAAATATGTGCAAACACACAATTTTGCCCTTTTTGGCCCCTTTTTTAAAAACGGGAGGGGCCAAAATAACCAAAACCCACCAAAGCCTTCCTTTTGTGCCAAGGAACACTGTCTTAAAATTTCATAAGGTTTTGTCAACTGGAACTTAAGTAATTGACAAAAAACTAAAGTGTCTACAGACAACAACAACGCAGGACGACAACGACGACAGCGCCATACCATTATACGACCTCAAATTAATGAGTCTTTGAGAGTTTCAGGAAATTTACCAAACTTAGAATCAAAAATTTTTGCAATCTGATATAGAAAATGATCACTGATACTATAAGGCATCAAAAAAGATATGGTTGCTAGGTAAAATTCCAAAAAGAAATCGGTCTTTGAGAGTTTCGGAAAATTTATCAAAATTAGAATCAGTCTTTTGCACTCTGATTATTGAAAATGATCTTCAGTACTGTAAGGAATTGAACAAGAGGCTCTCAAGAGCCTGTATCGCTCACCTGGACCATGGCTGACATATATAAAAGGCATTTCCAATAGGAAAAACAAAACATAAAAGTTAGTAGAATACTTTTTTTTTCTTAAATTACAGTATTCTCGTTTGGTTTCCATGGCAACCCAAAGATCCACCATCCATTACAACCAATAAAAGATCACTATTCAAAAAAAATTTGGGCAGGGGTTCCCCTTATAATCAAGGTATCTTACATATTGCTGAAATTAAAACATTCAGACCACACAATTCAAATAAAAATTCAAAAAATTGCACAGAGGTTCCCCTTTAAATCAATAAGGCCATTATAAAAACTATGTTCCAGATGGTGACCATCTTGGATGAGGTACAGACCTGCCAGATACATTTTTTGGATGGGACCACCTAAGCACCATTGTGGGACCATTGTGACTAAGTTTGTTTATAATTGGACAGGTAGTTTCTGAGAAGAAGATCTTTGAATGTCTTTCCCATAGGGTCCAATGTTAAAACTATGTTTCCCGCTGGCGTCCATCTTGGATAAGGTACGGACCTGCAGGATACTTTTTTTTGGAAAGGACCATCGAAGGACCATTGCGACTAAGTTTGGTTATAATTGGACTAGTAGTTTCTGAGAAGATCTTTGAATGTCTTTCCTATAGGGTCCAATGTTAAAACTATGTTCCCTGTTGGCGGCCATCTTGGATTAGGTACAGACCTGCCGGATACATTTTTTTAAGGGGACCATCTAAGGACCATTGTGACTAAGTTTGGTTATAACTGGACTGGTAGTTTTGAGAAGAAGATCTTTGAATGTCTTTTTCATAGGGTCCAATGTTCAAAATATGTTCCCGGCTGACGGCCATCTTGGATGAGGTACAGACCTGGCGGATACCTTATTTGGAAGGGACCATCTAGGACCATTGTGACTAAGTTTGTTTATATTTGGACAGGTAGTTTCTGAGAAGAAGATCTTTGAATGTCTTTCACCTAGGGTCCAATGTTAAAACTATGGTCCCAGCTGGCGGCCATCTTGGATGAGGTACGGACCTGTCGGATACATTTTTTGGAAGGGGCAATCTAAGGACCATTGTGACTAAGTTTGGTTATAATTGGACTAGTAATTTCTGAGAAGAAGATCTATGAATGTCTTTCCTATAGGGTTCAATGTTAAAATTATGTTCCCCGCTGGCGGCCATCTTGGATTAGGTGCGGACGTGCCAGATATATATTTTAAAGGGGACTATCTAAGGACCATTGTGACTAAGTTTGGTTATATTGGACAGGTAGTTTCTGAGAAGAAGATCTTTGAATGTCTTTCCTATAGGGTCCAATGTTAAAACTATGGTCCCCGCTGGCAGCCATCTTGGATGAGGTACAGACCTGCCGGATACATTTTTTGGAAGGGGCCATCTAAGGACCATTGTGACTAAGTTTGGTTATAATTGGACTAGTAGTTTCTGAGAAGAAGATCTATGAATTTCTTTCCTATAGGGTTTAATGTTAAAATTATGTTCCCCGCTGGCGGCCATCTTGGATTAGGTGCGGACCTGCCGGATATATTTTTTAAAGGGGACCATCTAAGGACCATTGTGACTAAGTTTGGTTATAA
>MJUU01025089.1:37920-65424 GCA_002080025.1 Modiolus philippinarum
TACAACTCATCATTAACGGCTCTGTATTTTTCTACCAAACTTGGAAGAATGTATGTAATGTAGATGTGCAACATGGACATTGTAATTCTATTTCAAACACAGGAATTCTTAAATATGTATAGTGCAGGCGACACATGTGTTCTGTTGAACACCCATGCATTTTATTATACCCCTGCTTAAAAATTGAGGGGTATAGTGAAGGGGTTGTACGTACATCCATTCATGTCCTTTCTCTGTCCCTTCATGAGCATAATCTTTGTAAAATATATAGATATGCACATTTTCAGAATTTCAGAATTTTATTTGAAATATGTTTGGGGTACATGGACTTACATTGTAGTATAGCCATAACATTACAAGTAAATACCCATCACCATGGTCACTTATCTGCTACGTATACTCCTCCTGAATCAATTAAAACTGATGTTCTTGAAATTTTAACACAGTCTAGGACGTGATATAATGTAGATACATGTAAGGTACACACTATCATGAATATTTCAGAATTTGATTTCATTGACTATTAATTTCTTGAATCATATATGGGAGGATACAAACGTATATGTTAGTGAGCATTACTTGCACTTTTTCTAGTTTGTGTTTTTGTTGTGGTCTTGTGGAGGTTTTTGTTTTGTTATATTTTCCATATATTTGAAGGTTTTCTTGTCGTCTTTTCTTTTCAATATGAAAATGTATCATCTATTGTCCATCTGCATTTCCAAAAAATTATTTGAAATTAATCTAATTCTATATTTGGTAGGAGTCCTACATATATAACTTTAAATGTTTTGTAATCACCCGATCATCTAAAGATGACACTGTAGTTTTATTTTTAGATGTGTAAACAACTCAGCATGGAACGGAAAACGTGTCTTTCTGTTTTGTAATCTCTTCACTTCAATGAACAGGGTACGATCGGTGAAGCTTAGAATATTGAGTGCTCTTAGTCATAAAAACATGTAATTTACAGGTCATATCAAAATGATACAACTTGATGATCGGTCAATTTAAAAATGTCTGTTTTTTTTTAAATTCAATAAATGTAAATTTCACAAAATTGAAATCTACACAGGCTGAATGAAGCTGGTCATTTGTCAATTGGTTGTTTGGCCATTATTGAAAATTTGGTTTGTTAAGACTTCATGTAGATCCAAGCAATATTGAGTATAGTTGATAAGTTTTTATGAAAAAAAGTTTTTGTCAGAATGGGAAGGATTTTTGGGGGGAATCATAGTATTTGATTGAAAACCTAATGAGGATATTGTTTACTTGCAATTTGCCCTTGGGCCACATCAAATTAATTAATATATTCTCATCCCCACCCGCCCCATTTTTTCGAAGCTCAATTTTTTTTAAATTTTCAATTATTCAGAAATTTTCTTAAAATTCCTATCAATTTTGGTGAAAATCATTAAAAAATAAAACCCACCCACCCCAGATTTTTTGTTACAGGTGGATGAGAATCTACAAATTAACTTGATAGGGTCTTATATAATCTTAACTTTTTGGTGAACCATGCAATCTTTTGGAAATTTTAGCACAATGTTGAGAGAAAAAACTATTAGCAGATTTAAGTTGGACCCTAACAAAACTGAACTGGTTGCAGTATATTGCTTTCTAAGTAAGGAAATCAGAAAGTGTCTTATCAAATTTTTGTTGAGGGTCAATTGTCAGTTAAAGATACCCAAAATTATTGTGTGACAAAAGATTTTGTAAATACATGTAACTAATATTTACACTTTTTCGACCACATTTGGTCCAAGAATTGCTGTTGACCCTTAGGTTTCTACCATAGACTGCATCAAGATTAATTTCAGTTAAATTCACATTTGACTGTAATGTACTATGTACATGTCTATGTTATAGTAGCCTTGTATGCATAATTTTTACACCATCTCTTTGCATTTCCCAATTCTAATTGACTAAGTGTGACAAAATTGTAACGTCCATTAATTGTGGTAATGTTGTTTTCTTGTTCCTTTACACGCACATCATGTGAAATGTACAAATGTGTAAAAAAAAATGCCTTTCTCTTAAAATAGATCTATGCATTTTGGAAGGACAATCTTAAGTTAAGCTTTAAAAATATGTGTTACATATCTGGTGGTTTTTCTTATTTAAACAAAGATTTATAAACATTTTTGTGGTAAAGAATTCGCCAGAGGCTGAAATGATACGTCATTTTTTGTTGAACCAGATGTAGAATTAAGTTGTCACTTCAGCCTCTGGAAAACTTGTCAACGCAGAGGTTAACTCGTTAATTTATGTATGTCATTTTTAGACAAGAAACAAATCGTAGGTATCAAAAGTGTGAAATCAATTAAACTACCTGAAGTAGATGTTTCATAACGCAGGTGTAGTTTTGTACTAAAACAGTTATGTGTTCAACATGCTCCTTGAAAGTATTTTAATGTAGATAGACAGTATCATTCATATCCATGAGATTTTGTTGTAAGTCGGCACAATTGAAGAAGCAGTCTTACTTACCGGAAATCTGTAATAAAAAGTATGGGTCACCATGCTTGCTTTTTCTAGAATTGAGATCAAAGTTTGCTCGTTTTTAGTCATTTCTTCACCTAAATTTACATAGAATGCACGGGGAAAATATGGAAAGGCAGTTTTTAGCTTAATAGGAATGAACTTTTTATCCATGAGAATGTGATGTATTTTTGTGAACAGATAGTTTATGATGTAATTTATTGATTAGAATTAAAAAATATATATGTCACCATACTTTTAACAGAGATATTTTACAAAGTTTCCAGATTTAACATTATTTACGGGAAAAGGATGTTAATTCGCGGCAAAGTAAACGAAATATGACGTTTTATATCTGTCATTCAATTATGACGTCACAAAGGAAAAGCCGTCAAATTTCTGTTCCTGCTCGAAAATCAAACCTACCCCGTATCTGACTCTTTATTTTTCTAATGCGCAATTGAATTGTGCAGCGCAACAGTGTCTATCTACCTTAAAGCAAAAAATACCATTTTTCCAGCCACGCAAAGTGTTGTACATGTATACTCTCAGTCATGTGTTTACTGGTCTGTCTCTTTGTCTCAGCACATTTTGATGCAGAGCATTAATTTGTTTGTAGTCTAATTTAAGGCAGTTTCTAAATTTGTCTCTTATAAAAAGGAAGATGGGAGTAACAGTAATCAGAAATTTGAAGCAAAATTTACTATTTTTGGGAGGTACATGTTCATATGTCTTAGTTACTAGCTAAGCTAACAAACATCCATGGTGACTGCAAGATGAAGACCAACAATAAAAGTGTTAAATGTACCATGTTCATTGTGTTGTGATCTTAGCATTTTGCTTCTTTTTTTTACTAAGGAGCCCAACTTTCAGTTTTTGAAGATATCAGTGGATCCAATCCCAAAATAAAGTGGCTGTTTTGGGGCTTTTTCCCCCTGTTTTTCCCAATCCACCTCACCCTCACCCAAAAAAAGAAAAAACAAACCAGACCCTACTCCCTCACCTTTGGATCTGTCAATATATGTCCAAAATTTGTAAATATGTTTGTCCTACTAATTTACCTTTGGTGTTAAAATA
Source organism: Modiolus philippinarum (assembly GCA_002080025.1). Classification (NCBI taxonomy): domain Eukaryota; kingdom Metazoa; phylum Mollusca; class Bivalvia; order Mytilida; family Modiolidae; genus Modiolus; species Modiolus philippinarum. The sequence goes on from MJUU01025089.1 coordinate 41,476, forward strand.
GCATTATATAGGTACATGTATAAAGTTATAAAATAAAAAAGTAAACAAAGAGACATTGATGAATTATATTGTACCAATTGATTTTTACAATTCGCCTGTTACAATTTTATGTGTCATATTCATTTTAGTGAGACATTATAAAGATGACTATTTGTCAAAAGTATGCTATAATTCTATTTCGCAGTTATTACTTATATTGCAAGTCCCTTTTCTTCACCAGTAATCACAGGCTTATGAGGTTAAATATGAATGTGATGATATGCGGTAGTTCCTGATACTGTTGATTCAGAAATTGATACAATTTTTAAATTTTTATTATTGGGAAAATTTGACTGATGTGATGTTGCAATAATTAAACTTTGCAGCATTCTAAATGCATTTTGTTAGCTACATTGTATACAAAATGTATGTACACTAAAATTTTCTGGAGATGCCATTTAAAATAAACTTCACATTTTTGCACGTACCGGGGTAAGTAGGAAATAGCGATAATAAAGTCAAGCAAAACAGTCAAACTTAGATGACCAAACACCCTAGGGTCAGATGAAAACAGTTCAAGCTAGACGAGTGTATGAGCTATCGTGGTATAATTCTTATATGATTTGCACAAAAGGATATACGCTGATATGATTGGTTGAATTTACTTCCGGTATCAATTTCTAAAGTCGTTTATTTTTTGATAGACGACGTTGACCGAACTACATTTAAGTTCACCTTATAAATTCATACGCCGAGTGAATCAAATAGAACAAAAACGTGTGATTGGCACTATAAAAGTAAGAATTTGATTACTTATCAAATTAAAAGAATTATAAGAATTAAACACAGTTTGAAAGGAATTTATTGGAGTATAAACGGGACCAAGTCATTGACAAACATATCATAAAAGTCCTTCGGACTTTTATTTGTTTGTGAGTGAATTGGTCCTGTTTATACTTCAATAAATTCCTGTAAAACGGTGTTTAATCCTATATGAACTAAATTATTTGAACTTGAACAAAGGGACAATAAAAAAGGTTTTGAGACATCCATGGTGCTCAAGCTATTTAAGTTAAACACTAATTTGCAAATTTAGAGAATGTTCTACATGTAGCCAGGATTTGAAAAGGGCATGGCCCTTATCATAAAAAATTGATGGGTGTTCCATGGAACGCTTGCGTCACCTTGTCGAAAATATTCAAAGTCGGTAAAGAGGAAGTAGATGTCCGACCGACCTGAATTCGATAAGCACAATATAGAACCCCATACTAAGGTCATATACAAAATTTCATGTGGCTGTGATATGTAGTTGCTGATCGAGAAAAGTGTTACAAAAAAAAAGTGGGATGGACAACGCCAATGAGGACGAGGACAACGACGCAAGATGACTAAAGTGATCCCTATATGTNAATTGTCAGTTAAAGATACCCAAAATTATTGTGTGACAAAAGATTTTGTAAATACATGTAACTAATATTTACACTTTTTCGACCACATTTGGTCCAAGAATTGCTGTTGACCCTTAAGTTTCTACAATAGACTGCATCAAGATTAATTTCAGTTAAATTCACATTTGACTATTTATTCACTTTTTACCCCTTTTTGGGGCCATTTAGGGCTTGCTATATGGTGTGAGGTTCCTCACTGTGTTGAAGACCGTACGGTGACCCCTAGATGCTTTGTTTTGGGTCGTTTTAACCTGGATATGGGATGTTGTCTCCTTGACATTTACCCCATTTCTTTTCTTTTTCATATGTACATGTCTATGTTATAGTAGCCTTGTATGCATTATTTTTACACCATCTCTTTGCATTTCCCAATTCTAATTGACTAAGTGTGACAAAATTGTAACGTCCATTAATTGTGGTAATGTTGTTTTCTTGTTCCTTTACACGCACATCATGTGAAATGTACAAATGTTAAAAAAAATGCCTTTCTCTTAAAATAGATCTATGCATTTTGGAAGGACAATCTTAAGTTAAGCTTTAAAAATATGTGTTACATATCTGGTGGTTTTTCTTATTTAAACAAAGATTTATAAACATTTTTGTGGTAAAGAATTCGCCAGAGGCTGAAATGATACGTCATTTTTCGTTGAACCAGATGTAGAATTAAGTTGTCACTTCAGCCTCTGGAAAACTTGTCAACGCAGAGGTTAACACGTTAATTTATGTATGTCATTTTTAGACAAGAAACAAATCGTAGGTATCAAAAGTGTGAAATCAATTAAACTACCTGAAGTAGATGTTTCATAACGCAGGTGTAATTTTGTACTAAAATAGTTACAACATGCTCCTTGAAAACTGGTCCAGCCACGCAAAGTGATGAAGTACATGTATGAATGAAGATAGCACTCCGCCAGGGTACTGCAGACAGTCCTGGTTGCACTACGTTGGTATATATACAAATATGGTCAGACCCTACTGACCCACAATCAGACTCAACAAGAAGTTACAGGGAAGACTATTGGATCTTACAACTGAGAACGCTGAGACCCATTGGTATAAACAGCTTGGAATCATCCCAATATCAGTGTACCAACTCTATATTATCTGTTGAAGTACATGTATACTCTCAGTCGTGTGTTTATCGGTCTGTCTCTTTGTCTCGGCACATTTAGATGCAGAGCATTAATTTGTTTGTAGTCTAATGTAAGTCAATTTTTAAATGTGTCTCTTATAAAAAGGAAGATGGGAGTAACAATAATCAGAAATTTGAAGCAACATTTACTATTTTTCGGAGGTACATGTTCATATGTCTTAGTTACTAGCTACTTTTCTAACAAACACCCATGGTGACTGCAAGATGAAGACCAACAATAAAAGTGTTAAATGTACCATGTTCATTGTGTTGTGATCTTATCATTTTGCTTCTTTTTTTTACTAAGTAGCCCAACTTTCAGTTTTTTAAGATATCAGTGGATCCAATCCCCAAATAAAGATGCTAATTTGGGGCTTTTATTTCCTGTTTTTCCCAATCCCCCTCACCCTCACCCAAAAAAAAAAGAAAAACAAACCAGACCCTACTCCCTCACCTTTGGATCTGTCAATATATGTCAAAAATTTGTAAATATGTTTGTCCTACTAATTTACCTTTGGTGTTAAAATAGCATTATATAGGTATAAAGTTATAAAATAAAAAGTAAACAAAGAGACATTGATGAATTATATTGTACCAATTGATTTTTACAATTCGCCTGTTACAATTTTATATGTCATATTCATTTTAGTGAGACATTACAAAGATGACTATTTGTCAAAAATATGCTATAATTCTATTTCCCAGTTATTACTTATATTGCCCAGGACAAGTAAAAGTCCCTTTTCTTCACCAGTAATCACAGGCTTATGAGGTTAAATATGAATGTGATGATATGCGGTAGTTCCTGATGCTGTTGATTCAGAAATTGATGCAATTTTAAAATTTTTATAATATTGGGAAAATTTGACTGATGTGATGTTGCAATAATTAAGCTTTGCAGCATTCTTAATGCTACATTGTATACAAAATGTTTGTACACAGTCACTAAAATTACCTGGAGATGCCATTTTAAGTAAACTTCACATTTTGCCCATAAGTAGGAAATAGCATATTATAAAGTCAAGCAAAACAGTCAAAGTTAGATGACCAAACACCCTAGGGTCAGATGAAAACAGATCAAGCTAGACGAGTGTATGAGCTATCGTGGTATAATTCTTATATGATTTGCACAAAAGGAAATACGCTGATATGATTGGTTGAATTTACTTCCGGTATCAATCTCTAAAGTCATTTATTTTTCGATAGACGACGTTGACCGAACTACATTTAAGTTCACCCTATAAATTCATACGCCGAGTGAATCAAATAGAACAAAAATGTGTGATTGGCATTATAAAAATAAGAATTTAATTACTTATCATCAAATTAAAAGAATTATAAGAATTAAACACCATTTGAAAGGAATTTATTGGAGTATAAACAGGACCAAGTCACTCACAAACATATCATGACAGTCCTTCGAACTTTTATTTGTTTGTGAGTGAATTGGTCCCGTTTATACTTCAATAAATTCCTTTAAAACGGTGTTTAATCCTATATGAACTAAATATTTGAACTTGAACAAAGGGATAATAAAAAAGGTTTGAGACATCCATGAGCTATTTAAGTTAAACACTAATTTGCAAATTTAGAGAATGTTCTAGCCAGGATTTGAAAAGGGCATGGCCCTTATCATAAAAAATTGATGGGTGTTCCATGGAACGCTTGCGTCACCTTGTTGAAAATATTCAAAGTCGGTAAAGAGGAAGTAGATGTCAGACAGTCCTGAATTTGATAAGCGCAATATAGAACCCCAAACTAAGGTCATATACAAAATTTCATGTGGCTGTGATATGTAGTTGCTGATCGAGAAAAGTGTTACAAAAAAAAAGTGGGATGGACAACGCCAATGAGGACGAGGACAACGACGCAAGATGACTAAAGTGATCCCTATATGTTGCCACAAACTATGTGTGCAGGCAACACAAAAAAGGCATTTTACTGCGTAAATCATATCTCACAAAGGGCACTTTAATATTGGAAAGGCTAATTATTATCCTGTACTAAACGACACTGGCGCCGCTACAGAAAAGGCAGACCTGGTGAAAAGGGTATTGGTGTCAAGAAAATAAGGGCAGGTGTTGCGCCAGAATTTTTACTGCTATCAAGACCACTTCTATGATATAACCAAACCAATATGTTTTCATGTACTACATAATGTATAATTTCAAATTTTTACAGTCTTCATAAAATTAATTTGTTCAGTTCTAAGTGTACATACAATCATAAAATTATCTACTACCAAAACTTAATTTTCCACAGAAATAACAATTTTAAAGACCTTATTAGAAAGCTATAAATCTGTCATTAATAATTCTAATGCAACATTTATATAACGAAGGTTTTGATTGGTCAAAATTGACTGTCAATTCCACCATTTACACACCTGTGACAAAGTAGGTTCCCTGTTTACTCTGGTTCCTAATATTGTTACAACATCATGAGTTAAAAATAGAACATGAAATTGATTTGTTGCATTAGAATCGCAATAACAGTGCATTATTTGAATACCCGAGGGCGTCAAATCTTGATTTGACGGTCAAAATATCCGTTTACAGGCTCCGCTACGATTCGCCTATAAACTGCATTTTGACCATCAAATCTACGATTGACGCCCTCGGGTATTCAAATAATGTACTGTTATTGCTTAAGTTGAGATCCTTTTTGAAAAGGTTTTCAGAAGTGAGTTAACAGGGGACTCCTTGATGATTTTTACTTGTACATAGAATCAAACCATATTACATTTATTTCTTCACATGTATTCATGTATTTATATGGTTACTATTTCACTAAGTGCAAACTGCATGTACAGTTTGAATGGAATAATGATTTGTATTGAACTGAATTGTTCCAGACAGAATGGATCATGATATACATATGTACCTGTACATTTTAAAACACGAATTTGTAATTAAACATGTAAAATTAATCTTGAGTTTTGTCTGACGTTTGGTTCCAAAGTATTCATCAATAAATTAAGTTGCATACAATTCTTTCTTATGAGAAATGAAAAATATACCATTTACAGTTTTGTATAAGAACTAAATATAACAGATGTGACATCATTTAGTATTATTTTTATGATAATTAATGATAATTAAGATTAATGTTTAGTAGAATACAAATATATCTTAATTTTGTGACTCAAGATTAATAACTCGTCATTTGTTATTTCTTTTTATGATTACCCAGTTTGCAATACACAATTTATTATACACAATTTTATTTTGTAATATACAATTTGTAATATATCATGATTTAAATTGAAGAAAAATTTTACTCAACTTTCTAACATGCTTTTTGTCTAGGCCAATTTTAGTTATTTTGAATAATTATAATATTTCAAATGACAAAAAGGAATTTTTATGGTGCATATTATGTTCATATTTTGATGTATTATGTAAAAAATTATAGCATATTTTATACATGTTTTTAAAGATAATGTCAGACCATTTGTTTTTGATAGAGAAAATTTACACTAACATTTTTATATGTAATTTTTGTCTCGCCTGTTACAAAAAGTTGTGAAAGCAAGACTTAGAGGTAGCGTTTCCGGCAAATTTTGGAGGTGTCAACAATTGGAAAACTATTGATAATTAATAAGCTTATGTTAGTTGTAGATCCATAGTGGTACAACTCAAACCCCTACTTAGTTTATGGCCCTGGCCCCTTAATCACTTTAAGTTTTTAGCAAGCAGTTTGTACAGCCTGTACCAGTACTAGTCCTGGCCACTTGATATTTGACATGCAGTTGTGTCTTGAAGAGTACATACGGATTCTATGCCCATACAGATGGTGGCCCTGGCTCCTTAGCCATTCATGAATGATCACCTCAAGTTTTTAGCAAGCAGTGGGATCAGCCTGTACAGGTGGCTCTTAAGACACTTGATATATGACATGCAGATACATTTTGAGGAATACATACGGATTTACTCCAGATGATGTCCCTATTCCTTCAGTCATGCATGAATGATTACACCATTTTTTTGTTCAAAGGAAGTTGTAAACACAGTTAAATAATTAGGTTTTATTAGTATGGCTGCTACAGGAGATCAATGTGCAAATTAAAGAGATGCAAGAGGCGGGCAAACATATCCTGGGTCAATAGTTTATTATGATTATTTTATTCATTATTTGTAATGTCAAATCAAGTCCCAGCTTGCCATGCACATATATTCTTCCATAAATAAGCTGCTTCCAATGTAAGAGAGTCGTTATAAGACATGGTTGGTTGAAACTACATTGAAACTTTGATTGCTGGTACACCCAGTGGGGGATCCAGGAGGGCCAGGAGTTCCTGGCCCTGGATAGGTTGGAAAATATATAAAGTTCCCACGGTTTTTTAGAAAATTTGGTTCAGGGTAGAGCACCTTTTTGCCACTGACACCCAAGGGAGAGATCAAACAGTTCCAGTTAGAGTTGAGGTCTATATCTGTTTTGACTAAAGGGACCAGATAAAGGGGTTTGATACATCCATGATGTTTGAGCTATTGCATTTTGAGCAATCAAAGTTCTACTGTATATTACATGGGTGTTTATGGCAAATCCTATGTTATGATTTGTTTGACATCAATTTTTGTAACCATGATACATGTATATCCTCCGTGACAGATTTGGCACTCTATATAGGTTATGCAAAGTTTACCGTAAGTCTTATTGATCATTGTAATTTATAAAAGAAATAGGCTCTTATAGTGGACAAAGTAAAATTCGTGGAAATTTTCAACTTTCTTGGAATAATAGGCTCTTGTATAACATTACATTTAAGATTGGGGTGTAAGAAATTTGTCTTTTCTTATGTTGAGGGCAGCAAAATGATACAAAAAGACTTCTACCGATCTATTGGATGCCATTCTTGACTTCTTCAACGACTTGGGTCCAGTACATTTAAAAAGTGGTACTAGTAATAACGTACTTGTATTGGCTAAGATACTTAATGTTCTGTACTTTGTATGCTTTGGTTTAGAATTAACCAGACAACAACCAGTTACATTGATTTTTACCATTTAAAACCTGAACTTGGTCAAATTGTTTTTGTATCAAGATAAATGTAAGGTGTCCTCCTTACTAAAGTTGCCATGGCCTTGTATTTAAGATTCTCCTAAAAAATTCAAATCGAAGGGAGAGCTCTATAAATCATTTAAATTTGCCTTTTTTTGTGATAAGGAGAAAAATTTCATATACAGTGCACCCTCGTTATATCGCCACCTTTGGAACCAGTGGAATTTTTGGCGATAAGCGAGGGTGGCGATAAGCGAGGGAATAAATTACATAGAAACTATACAACTTTTAGAAAAATGTACCTTGAAAATGGTTGGCTATAAGTTGAGGGACTGCCGTTAAAGAGGGACGGTATAACGAGGGAGCACTGTAATGTAATACTATATTTAAAGTTGCTTAGTACATATATGTCATGGTTAAAGTCATTTTTTGCAGATTTTTTTATTTTTTATCTTTTTTCTGTACTTGTTAATATATTTACACATCATTTATGATCCCATCATAATTTTTTTTAGACATATATAATTAATGGAAATGTCACAACTATAAGTCTTTTTACATGAATCATTCTGATGACCCAGTTTAAATGACCACGTCAAAATTTTGGACTATTTAGGCCAATGTTTTTTAATTTTTAGTTTTACGAACTTTTTCCTAAATGTTGGTGGGTAGGTTGAGGGAAAAAAATTAAAAAATAAGATGCCAGAAAAAATGAGGTTTGGCCAAAAAAAACTGTAATTTGGATGAAAATGATAGGAATTTTATTGAATAATAGGCCAAATATTTGTATGGTAGGAAAAAATAAAATTCAAAAAGAATTTTTTTTTTCAATTTTCGGGTCGAAATTGTTTTTAGGAAGGAGGGTTGGTAAAACTAGAAATAAAAAAATCAACAGCCTTATCATGCAAGTTTAAATACTAAATTTGTTGGAAGAAATATTACATTTACTCATTTCAACATGAAGTGATCTTATTTGATCCAGTGATTGATTTAAGATATTGAAATGTTCTTTTCCCTTTCAAATGTATTTCATGCAATTGTGACCAGATTTGAATAAGAAATTATAATTTTCAATTTGGTTAATTTGCATCCTTCAAGTTTATATAGTTCAAAACACATTTGATTTTGTCAGGGTCGTTATATGAATTGCAAAACTCGATAAAACATCATTCAAGATCAAGATTTTTGTCATCCGAAATTGACATATACGGAACTAAACATTGCTGTTATGTAATACAGGATTTTGTCATGCAATTGCTTTCAAATATTTAAGAGGAAATGTTAAGTTAAGTATGCCTTGCATTAGTTTAATAGCAATGTTCAAATGATCAATTATAATTGAAAATCAGAATGAAACCAATTTTTGATTACCGTAAAGTAGTAATTTTGGCTGTGTACTAATTTGGTTGACAAAAGACTACAAAAATTAGTACAAGCGAATATGTCAGACACAATCAGACATCACTTTTATTTTTTAGTTAAAAAAAAACCATGAAAATGGAAACCGGCAAATATATCCCAGTTCAAGAAACTGCAAGAAATTAGCAACCACAAAAATTAAAACACTTGCAGTAATCCAGTATTATTTTAAAGTGGTAAGATAATGACAGGGAAGAAAGGTATACAGTCACTCAATCCATCAAAAACCTCATTTTTTCCATACATGTAGCTACAAATGTAGGTACAGTGTGGCTACCTTAATCACAAATTTAAAAACTAAGCATTTTGATTTCGAATACAAGTTTAAGAACAATGGGTTATAAAAGGATGTTACATTATTTTTTACACAGATCTTAGAAAAAAAGAAGGGAAATGGGAAATGTGTCAAAGAGACAACAATCCAAAGGGGAATTATAACAACTCAAGGTCACCATAAGATCTTTAATGAATGGTGAGGAAACCCCACACCCAAGGACAGGTCGGAGTCGGCCCCTAAATAAAGAGTACAGTGAAACTTGATTTAAGAGGTCACCTTTGGGAAGGAGTCAAACTGGCCTTTTAAGAAAGGTGGCCTTTAAAATGAGGTTTAATTTATATGAAATATACAAGGTAGGGAACTATAAAAGGTGGCCTTTAAAATGAGGTGGCTGCTTATTCAAGGTGACTGCTAAGGCAAGTTTGACTGTAATCAATTCAAGTTCAGCGAAATAAACATGTAGTCAGCTTGTATTCTTCTGAAAATAACTGCTCCCATGTTCATGTAAGACAGTCCAAGACAGTTACTGTATTGAACAAAAGTTCAAATTTCATCTGATTTGATATAAACTTGAAGAAACTTGCAAAAAAAAAAATACTTCAAGACCTGTTGTTTATTTGTGGGTTGTCAATGTATCATGTTCTGCATTGGTTATTAAATGAGTTTTGTGGAATATATGGCAATATATGTATAATGTGTTTTTTGTATCCTTGTTAAAATGGTCATCTTAAATCTTGAGTCAGTTGAGTGGCTCTTTAATTTCACCATAAAACTGTGTGTTTGGGATAATGATGCTATATTAATGGTCACAAATTTAGATATAAGATTATACATTATAGATTCTTTAAAAGCAGGTATTGGTGATATTAAAACATTTGATTTTCTGTAAATTTTACCTATGATGATCTTTAATATAACATGTTTATCTCAGTTCTAATCAAAACTTTCAAGACAATTTGCTTGAAGACAGTTATGAAATTCAATCAACAGAGCAGTAGTATATACACCAGTAATGTGATGTTGATTAGTTGATATTTGTTCAAACCATGAATCTTAAATTTTACACCCTGAAAATTAAATATCTACCAATTGGAATTGTTGGAACAAATGTTACGTACTGCAATGATAAAAAAAAATTTATATTACAGATGTATCATACACTTTGCTCAATGAACCGTCCAACTTTAATCCTGTGATATTATTTGAAGAACATGATAGATTTAGACGAGCGGTGAATGGTACACCTTCATCCAATAGTGGTACAACACAACCCCCTGTTTCAACAACGCCCTTTACAGTGGAAGAAAAAGTAAGTTCATCCTTCACTGTTGTGGAAGAGAAAGGTAGATCCATACCATTACAAGTCTATAGCTAGCATATTTAATTGACAATATTGCTAAACATAATTAGCTTTGACCTGGAACATTCTTCTTGCAGAATGTTTATACTAACTGATAAGTACTTTTGTAAATGTAAGAAAAATGGTAACTTTGAGTGTCGAAATATTAGAGACATTACCATGATTACTGCAAACATCATACTTGTATTTTGTCCACTTTTTGCAAATTAGCTCAATTTTCCTGTACATAAATATTTTTTCCTCATGTCTAGAAAAAGGTGCTTAAGTGGAACAGTGACATGATCTTCATATGTTTGAAAAAAAAAATTAAAAAACTAATGTCTGCCAATAAATTAGTAAAGAATCTTCCTTTGGTCTGTCTGGAGAAGCCAAAACTACATTAATCTGTTATAGAAATAGGAAGCCCTATGTGTAATGCTTAACTTCCTTTAGAATTTAAGTACCAGTTAACCCTAAATATGAATTATCTGTACAACGTTAAGGAAGTTTTACGGAAGAATATAGGTGAACAGTGTCCACTCTCCGAAATTGAGAATCATGGTACAGTAACACTAATGAAAATGGAATTATTATTTATACTGCAACCTCTCTTTTTGTGTAAGTTAACTACTTGACTGTATAATGGTGAATGAAAGGATATGGAGTAAATGCACATGAGACAAAGTCTCTACAAATACATGGTAAAAAATGCAAAGGAACAACGCTTTTTTTGATGTTCTTCATCTTGAAGTCACCATGAGGCCTTGACTGTATAAACATTAGTGATATACAGTCACTGACCGCATAACGCTTTATCAATGACATCCATAGAAATTGTTCCATGACATTGCAAGAAAGGATGGATTCATCACAAACTAGTGACATCTGCTTCACTCTTTGAATCATCATTTTCACTGATATATTTTATAGCATTCGGCTTGTTATATGTTGCAGTATGAGCACAATAATAGTGCATTGACTTGACATAAACAGAATATAAAGATTCGGCTTGAAACTGTGAAAAATGCTCGCCAGAGACTTACATTTTCCAGCGTTTCTAAGCCTCATCCCTATATTGTGTTTAGTCAATGTACTGTTTTTGTCTATTTGATATATCTCCATAGTCCGAAGCATAAAAGTCAGGGCCACAAGGCTATTGCCTATGTACATGTATGAGTTAAAACTATGCTATATGCATGATATGCAAATGCGATTATATATTTTTAAATCACCAGCTTCAAAATAATAGTAATTTTTTTATTTTTCTATCTCTGTAATTTTTGTCTCACTACATCTTAAAAACTGTACAAGTGTGCGTGTGTTGTTTTGTGGGTTACAAATTTTGTATTAATATATTCCAAAATTGTTCGATTTGATTTTTGCGAGATGTCACAAATACTCATGATGTCTTATCTTTCATCGCAAAAAGTCTAGTACATTGTATAAATGATGAATGGCTGTATGCAATTTTCATGACATTATAAAGCGAAAATTAAGTACCAGCAAAATGTACCACCTATATGGTAAATAACTCTACATACTTACATACAATCAACATAAGTCAATAACAAAAATTGTAATTCCAGCATTCACCTAAGAACACATTGATTCTATAAGGGTCAGACCAAATTATAAGACATAATAGAGTTTACCTGCAATTCTCTTAATGTTTTAAGAAGACTACAAATATCTCATTTCTTTGTGTTGTATTTCATTGTAGGATTCTGCAAATCATAAATATTATAAATTTAGAGCCATATCTCACAGTGGATACTGGGATGAATTGAATGATTATCCACAAAAGCACTCGGCACTAACTGATGGTCATAGAATAGCTGTGGTAAGCATAATTATTAAGGTGGATACTGGGATGATTAAATGATAATTCACCAAAACTCTAACTGAGCTTCTATCTGATTTGTCAAATGTACTTCTAATGTTATTAAAAAATGACACATACCCTTTTCAGATAGAATTGACTACTTGATTACTAACATTTGTAATAAACTGACCCCTTTCAGATAAAATTGACTTCCTGATTACTAACAGTTGTAATAAACTGACCCCTTTCAGATAAAATTGACTACCTGATTACTAACAGTTGTAATAAAATAAACTGACCCCTCTCTGATAAATTTGACTACCTGATTACTAACAGTTGTAATGAACTGACCCCTTTCAGATAAAATTGACTACCTGATTACCAACAGTTGTAATAAACTGACCCCTTTCAGATGAAATTGACAACCTGATTACCAACAGCTGTAATAAACCAACTCTTACATACACACAACAAAATGTGAGACTTTATACTGACTTAAACTGCCTGTGTTGTGACAGTGAAAACCCAGGACAAGACAAAATACAAAAGCAACCACAATAAGTGCTTGTACTGGTACCCACTAAGTACTGGTTTTCCATGTACAACTTTTCCATCAACTTAGTTCTTGGAATTCCACACTCCATCTGAAAAAAACTACAGTTTTCACAAAAATTTTTTAAAAATTCAGCAGAAAAGGTTAGTTGAAAATAAGTGAATTGGATTACCGGTAATCAATTTTCATGGGTGCGAGCTTTGATACTGTACAATTCCCGTATATCGTGATTTTTTGCACATGTGTTTAATTTTCGACATGTTCGAAGTACAAGACTGGGCACGAAAATTAGCTGCCATGACAATATCTTTCCCCATTGCAATGAATTGGATTAAGTATAAAGTAAGAATATATGAATATTTCACTGCCCTGATTTACGTTGAGATTGCGAACAAAAGTCAACAAAAAAAAATAACCTGATATACAATATTTAAGTTACACAGCCAGTACAATCCAGCTCATATATGATACTTTGTAGGTATAACAATAGTAGTTTGGGCAACAGCCCAACACATCCTTGAATGTAGAATGAAAACGGAAGGAATAACAGGAAACATCTACAATGGCTGAAAATTACAATTACACTGCACAATCTGTCAGAGAAAAACATATGAAAAACACAAGCAAGACAAAAGACAAACTTAATCAAAGTTAAGAATGCAAGACAGCCGTACATGGTACCGGCACAAGGAAAAGCCAGCGGTAGGGTAAAACCAGTTTATGGATAACCAAACCTCCCCTTTATCTGTCCCGTTTTCCTATATTATAATTAACATACAAAAAAAAACCCAATACAGGTAGACTACTAACTCCATGACCATAATCTGGAAGGAGAGAAAAAGACAATACATAATTTTGAAAGATTGATCGCCGCTAACTGATAGTCTTATTTCCAGAGAAGAGAGTTTTGGACTGATGATTCAGTTCTCACTTACTTTACTACAGTATTAAATTTCTGATTTTGTGAACAAACATAAATTTTATAGGTATTGAATTCGAAGATTGAGGTGTATTTTCTGTAAAATTTCAGCAATAAAAGAATTTCTATTGTATATTCACTGCTAGGAACTAGTTTTTTTCATATATGCAAGTCAAGGTTGGTTGAAATTTTCCATGAGAGTTTGTTAAACAACGGCAGTAGAATACCGAAGGAACAAAGGGGTGAAATTCACAAAAATCAAAGTCCAAAGACAAGGGCAAAAACGAGAACACAGAAAACAATGACGTCAGACACAAAAACAACGATGCCAGACAGACACAAAGCACAGAACCAGAAACCACAACATTCAGAACAAAGGCACTCACAGTGTGAACTCCAGTGAAACTGAGAGTGACATCAGGTGCTCCGGAAGGGTAAGTATGTCCTGCTCTGTTAACAGCACCCGTCACACTGTGGGTGATTCAATCCGGGAAAATGTCAGAGTCGGTAGTCAAATCCGGGAAGACGTGAATCTAGCTGAAAATGTCCACTTTCATTTGGGATACTGACACGTCATATCTTTCAATGATGCTATGGTGATGGCCATAGAATTTCTTGAGGGATGAAATTAACAAAGGTTGAACAAATCCCTGACTAAGCAGCTTTTGGGACAGTGTTTTTGCTCTGTTCAAAAAATCACTGTACAAACTACAAGCTCGACAGTAACGAATCAACTGTGAAATGTACACTCCATAGGCTGGAGAGGTAGGTATATTGCTGCTAAGAAAGGGAAAGTTCACAATGGGGAAATTAAAATCATCACGCTTGTCATATAGCTTAGATTTCAAACGTCCAACTTCGTCAATATACAATAAAAGATCTAGGTACGAAGCTGAAGTAGGTGTTTCAGTTGTTTCTTTAATTTCAAGCTCATTTGGATAGATCTGATGTATATAATCCTTAAATTTAGGATTATTAAGAGAAAGCACATCGTCTATGTAGCGGAAGCTGAAATTAAAGGACTGGGCTAAATGTTTTTGTTTTCTTTGAATAAGCCCTTGTAAAAACTTGGCCTCGTACCAGTAAAGGAAAAGGTCAGCTAAAAGCGGCGCACAGTTTGTTCCCATAGGAATCCCTATTGTCTGTTGGAAAACACGACCTCCAAATTCGACAAAAATATTGTCGATCAAAAATTCTAACATTTTGATTACGTCAGTCTCGGTGTACTTCTTATTTGAATCGGTGTGGTTCTTAACAAAATATGTCTTGTCTTTCCCTGTAACTAAATAGGTGTATCTGCGTTCTCCATTTTTTGTGCAGAAACATTGATGTATTAAATCTGCAATTACTGTTTTCAGTTTATTGTGTGGCAGGGTTGTATAAAGTGTAGAAAAGTCAAAAGTTTGAATGCTATGGCAATGGGTAAGACTGGTTGAGGAAAGCTGTTCAAGGAGATCTAATCCACATTTGATTCACACCGCTTGTGGAGTAAGCTTTATTACAGTAATTTTTCAGGCCGTCTCTGACTGCGGTCAACAAAGTAGTGAGGAGCTGTGAAAGAGGTTTAGTGGTGCATCTGGAAGACCCGGCAATGAATCTCTGTTTGTATGGATTCTTATGAAGTTTAGGTACCCAGTAGATGTAAGGGAGTTGATTGTTTTCATCATTAGCTTTTATGCCAAATGATGATAACACTGAAGTGTGATTTTTTACAATCTCATCCCTCGATATTGTAGTAGGGGTATAAGTAGGGTTTCCAGATGAACTGTCGATGCCCATCTCCTTCACAAGACAGTCGAGATAGTGTTTCTTACACACAAACAGTATTTTGTTAGAAGCTTTGTCTGCAGGGACAATGACGTAATTTTCATGGAGGTTGGAAAGAGTTCTTTCTACAAGGGGATCTTCAAATATACTGGGATTTCTGGATTTCATAGCTGTTTTTAGGCGCCGGATGCGATTTACAATTAATGACTTTATGGACCTGATCCAGTCGGACAATGTCTCAACGTCCTCTTTCTCTTTCTTTGCCCACTTCCTAGCATAGTCTTCAACTGGGTCCATCAAAATCTTGAAGTTGTACTTCCAGTTGATGTGCTGGGGCTCACGAAATTTGGGACCTTTTGAGTAGATATCTCGTAGTTTGAGGTTGTCTACGATATCTAGGTCACCAGTTATAACTTATAACGTGTCCAGCCGGACTATATTTGAATGGGGAAGAGGAGCAAGCACAAAAGATGCCTCTTCAAGCTGAGACATATATCACTTTATTCCGTCTTTCAGTAAAGTTTCTTCAAAATTTGACTTTCATTTAACATGGGAGTCTTTTGGAGACTGAATTATTGGTGTTGTAATGGAATATGATCTAAGTTAGTTGTTACTTAGGAACTCAGACATAAAACTATCCCTGTTAGCAACATTATATCATGAAATATGATCTGCTTGGAAGTCACTTCTGTTTCTAAGATCGATCACAGTTTACCTGTGAAAAGTAAATCAATATTGTATATACCAGGTATTTTGTTCATTAGAAATATATCTAAGTTAGAATTAATATTACAGTAAAACTTGATAAATACCAAACTTGCATTGGACCTGAGGTTTGGTTGCTATTTTACAGGTGTTCTGATTTCACAGGTTTATTGTTTATATAAATACAGGTGATGAGGACTTACTTTGGACTTGATTTGAACCTCTGACTACACAAATGTTTTCAGTGTACCCAGAGATTGGTCATAAGGTTTTATTGTAACAGTAAACAATGCCCTAATCGATTTCATTTTGAAATTTGATGTTGAAACAGAATTTTATTGTAGTTTTCATGGTTTCAGATATGATATTATGAACAAACATGAAATTTATGTGTATTCAACACAGGCTTGAAAATGTCAGAGCCTGGAAACGATAAACACTTATTCAAATATTATACATTTATCTAAGCTTTGAAGGGCTGTAACAGAAATATTGATTACAGTCTTTTTGAGGCCCACCAGTCCATCACAAATACAAAATGGTACATTAGTCCCTTTCCTGCAAAGTGATGTCCTTTTCTGATTTTGGCTTTTGTTTTAGACATTGTTTTTTTTGTTCTCTAAATAAGAAAATATCAAAGTTACTGTGAATTTAGTTTCTGCATATGAGCATTTCGACAACTTTTGTCTCTTCAGTCCAGATCAAATTAAAAACATTTGGAAATCCATAAACCGAAATATGTGTCAAAGCTGATAGAGAACAAATTACTAATAGGATCTAAAAAGGAAAGCCAAAATCAGCTAAGGGCAGAGCTATGCAAGAGGGAGATACTCCTTAGGTTTTAACAAAATTTTCAAACATCTTTTGGATTTTGGTCTTCCAAATTGTTTCATTACTCTACACAAGAGACATAAGTTGTCAAAATGACCGATCTACAGAAACTAAATTTACTGTAACTTAGTTTTTTTTTCTTCGAAGGATTTTATAGGACAATGACACATCATTTGCATCCACTTTGACCTCAAGTTGGTCTTACGATATATTGTAAAGATTTACGTAATAGTTTTAGACATTTACAATGTTTTTGAGATTAAATTTTGATTTTACTGATCTAAACGATGAAATCACATTAAGCAGTCAAATGAAAAGTCATTTTATTTATTCAAAAATCAATAGTAATGTCTGCCGATTTCGACAGAAATTTAATAAAATGTTTAATTAGCGATGTCTTTACAATTATAATTGGGTTTTATACATGATTTGGAATACTGAATAGGTATTTAGCCGGATCTGTCAGTATCCGTTTGTATGAAGGTAAAGTCGTCGACAATTGTATGGTGCATTGAAACATGATTGTATGTTGTTTTATTGATTAAATAAATGTAATATAAGATGATATAAATATTTCATAAGATTGAAAAGTTCTTGTTTCAAATGGGATTTCAATTGCTGACGAAAGAATATGTATGATTTCATATGGTAAAAGTCTTTGTCTTTTATATAATGATAACTCCATATACAAAGTTAATTTTCTTCAAGTTCTTCATTCATGCATGATACTGTGACCTACATTTCATACTTAAGAGGCTCAGTAGATCAGTACTGTCTGTTTGACACTTCCACTTGCATTAAGTATCTCTTATAGACACTTTCACGATAACTGCGTTCCTACGATTTTGAGTGGAAAATAAACAGTTCCCGCAAAAATGACGTCATAGGACAATTAATCAAGACGTCACATATATTATGACGTTGTATTTTACCCACTCAATGGCATATGAGCGCATGTGCAAAATTCAGGACCGCAGTTATTGTGAAAGGGTCTATTAGGTTTTGTTTAGGTCCATTTTTTCAGAAAATAGAAATGATAGTTGATCTGACAGTACTTTAGTCATTGAGTTTTCTGATTTTTCTTGTTTTTGTGTTTTTGATTTACTAAAGGTTAATTGAAGCACCTTCCTAAGAAATTGAGGGAATTCCTGGAATAAAATTACAGAAGTCATCTTTAATTCTTATATAATCAAAAATCTTCTTATTTCTGATGAAACATTTTTATTTTATGTCCATAGCATATCTTACAACCTTAGCTCTAATTAAAGACGTGATTTATCGATCTCTATCACTAATTAATCAGCTTTAGTGTGAATTGTAGTGATGTTATGGGAGGGTAAGGTGTGAATGCTATATCAGTCTTCATGAGTCTGTGTGGGTGTTAAAAAAGTGAAAGAAAATTTATTCTAACAATAAAACTAAAATCAATACCTTTGTGTATATGGAAAAAGAAAAATGTGTTTTTCATATAGAAGAAATGCAGCTGTATCTCATTTTGTAGTAAAGAACCAGAAAAATATGGAATTTTAAATATTTCCTGCTGTCTAGATCATCTAGGAGAATTCTTGTCCAGTGTCTAGGATAGCTTTTCCTAGTGTCTAGAATCTTGCCTGCCATCTAGATGACTTCTTGTCCACTGTCTTTGACATGTCTCGCCAGTCACTGGGGATAACTTTTATGATCTTGCATACTGTTTAGGGGATCTTGCTCTTTCAGAGTAATAAATATCTTTCATGCTCTTGCTCACTGTCTAGGAGTTGTTGCCCTTTCAAATATTGTCCACTGTCTTTGATATTTCTTGCCCTGTCAGTGTAGCCCACTATCTAGGACCTGTTTTGCCAGCCACTTTCTAGAAGAGATGTTCTCTGTCCAAAAGAGGTCTATACCTTCTCAGTGTACAAGATAGTTTGCCCTCGGTCAAGGACAAGTCTTTCTGCGTGAAGTCCTATCCTCTGTTTAGAATATTTGGTAAAGGTTTTCTTGCTGTCTATGAGAGGCCTTTTATATTCCATATGTATGCTATGCAATATTGTGTTGGAAAAAAATTTGAAGACTTTTGTGGCTTAATCTATAATTATGTTTTTCTTTGCAGACTGTTGGTTTAACATTTGAATTTCCATTTTATGGACACAAGATTAAAAGGGTTACCATAGCAACAGGAGGTAAGGTTTTTAGCTCACCTGACCCAAAGGGTCAGTGTGAGCTGCTGCTATCACTTTGTGTCCGTCCGTCATCTGGAGTTAACTTTTCACATTTTCATCTTCTCCTCTGAAACCACTAAAGCAAATTCAACAAAACTTTACAGGAATGATGCATGGAAGGTCCTTTACAAAGATTGCACATTTTGTTCCAACTCAATAAAAATGGCTGCCAGCACAGATCTTAGTTTTAACATTGAACCCTAAGGGAAAAACATCATTTTCAACGTAGAACTGCTCTGAAACTATTGAAGCAAATTTAATAAACTGTACTGAAATGATGTATGGAAGGTCCTTTACAAAGAATGCTCATTTTATTCCGATTCGACAAAAAACATGGCCGCCAGCATGGAACATAGTTTAACATTGGCCCTATGGGAAATTCAACCAAACTTCACAGGAATGATGTATGGAAGGTCCTTCACAAAGATTGCACATTTCGTTTTGATTCGATAAAAAACATGGCAGCCAGCTTAGATCTTAGTTTTAAAATTGGACCCTGTGGGAAAAACATCATTGTCAGCATCTTCTTTGAAACTGTTAAAGTAAATTTAACTAAACTTTACTGAAATGATGTATGGAAGGTCCTCTACAAAGAATGCTAATTTTATTCTGATTTGACTAGAAACATAGCCGCCAGCATGGAACAAAATTTAACATTGGCCCTTTGGGAAATTCACATTTTCATCTTCTCCTCTGAAACCACGGTAGCAAATTCAACAAAACTTCATTTAAAATAGGACCCTATAGGAAAACATTTTCATCATATGCACTGAAACTATTGAAGCATTTAGCCAAACTAAGATTTTTGATCTGATATAAAAACACAAGACCATCATTGGAGAACATATTTTAACACAGGATCCTATGGGATAAACTTCACTTTCATTACCTGCTGAAAGGTTTTTGTCAGGTGAGCGATTCAGGCTCAGTTTCTGAGCCTCTAGTTATTATACATTGTCAACAATTTTGTTTGCAGGGTTTATTAATTTACTGATTGATTGAGAGTTGTTGAAAGTAAACTTCTGCAATACACCTTTTCGCAATTACATGTATTGCAGAGCTATCATTGTATTTGTGTATTTTCCCTCTTAAACTTTGATGTTATTGCAGTCTATGTTTAAATGCTTTTGACATTATTTTGTTGAGAAATTGCCTGCAAGAAAACTCAAGCTACACAGCTATCACGAAAGGCTCTATATTAATTTGCCTTTTCAGAAACTGGGGAATAATGGGTACAGTGTTTGTATTTCAAATTTTGGTGTACAAACGATTAATTTTCTACCAATATTAATGATATTACGTTATTTACAATCTTGACCAATCAAAATATTTTGTAGGTTCTAGCCACAACACTAGTTTCTGAATCAGGGAATTGTTGATAAATATTAAAAATAGATATATAGAATAATGGAAGTTTTGTTTTTGATACAAGAAATATTGGCGAACAATAATGGACGAGCCCCTTGTGGGCGAGTCCATTATTAGAGCCAATATTTCTTGTATCAAAAACAAAAACTTCCATTATTCTTTTTATCGCTAATTAACTAAATCATTTAATAGAAAAAAAAATTGAAAATGAATGTTACTTTTCAACAAATCGTGAAATTGACTAGTATTGATTAGTAAAAGAATTTGTACGATCTGGTAACAGTCTCTACAGATGTCCATTGATTCTGATTGACAATGTAGGCGTGGCCTAAGGTACTTTTTGCCAATATTTTTTCGTATTCGGGCAGTAGCAAATACTGAAAAATATTTGCTTCGTGAGATCAAAGGAAACTTATACAAATTACCGATAAAAATAAATAATGTTGTTGCCAGTATATTTTTTTTGTTTGCTGTCCTACAATAAAGCAGAAATATTTGTGGGGGATTTAATTTCGTTTATTTCGTGGGTTAGAGTTATCAACGAAATTAAATCCCCACGAATTTAATTCAAGTAATAGTAATAACTATATCTTATATGAATTCCACGAAAATTTGTACTCATGAAATAGTCTTAAAGGTTAAATCCATGAAAACTTATCCCCACGAAAATAAATGATTATACAGCATTATTTCATTGATGATTAATATCTCAGTAGAACTTGTATGAATGCAAGAAATAATGTGATAAACTGAATATGCTGAGAAAAAAAACCTTTGTTTTTAGTGCATTGGATTTTTTTTCTGCATATAAAAAATTTTCTCAGTATAGCCCTGAAGTCATGTTGAATTTTGACACTTTCGGGTAAATTCGCTCATTTTATGTGTAAATACATAATATCACCACAACCCAAAAAAAAAAACCACAAAAAACTACATAATATCACAAAGTAAAAATGCATAATGTCACAAAGAAATACATAATGTCACAAAATTGATACATATCACATAGTAAATACATAATATCACAAAGTAAATACATAATATCACAAAGTAAATACATAATATCACAAAGTAAATACATAATGCCACAGTGAAAGTACATAATGTCACAAAATAAATACTTGATGTCACAAAGTTAATGTATGTCATAAAGAAAATATGCATGTCACAAAGTTAACACTTAATGTCACAAAGTAAATTAACAATGTCACAAAGTTAATACACAATGTCACAAACTAAATGCACAATGTCACAAAGTGAATTAATAATGTCCCAAGGTAAATGCACAATGTCTCAAACTAAATGCACAATAGCGCAAACCAATGTCATGAAGTAAACACAATGTCTCAAAATAAATACATAATGTCACAAAATAAATACATAATGTCACAAAATAAATGCAAAATGTAACAAAGCAAATTCATAATGTCACAAAGTAAATACATAATGTCACAAAGTAAATGCATAATGTCACAAAGTAAATACATAATGTCACAAAGTAAATACATAATGTCACATAGTAAATACTTTATGTCACTGAGTTAATACATAATATACATAAGGTCACATAGTACATAATGTCAACAAATAAATACACAATGTCACAGTAAATGTCACAAAGAAAATACCCCCACAATGTCACAGAGTAAGTACAAAATGTTTCATTGTGAATACACAATGTAAATTAACAATATTGCAAACTAAATGCACATTAGCTCAAAGCAAATAAATGTTGTCATGAAGCAAATACACAATGTGACAAAGTAAATACATAATGTCACAAAGTAATTACACAATGTAACAAAGTAAATACATCATGTGAAGCTTCAAAGTTGCATAATTTTTTAGACAGTAAATATATATATTTTAATTTTGTTTAAGTTTATAAGAAAATTTTGCATAGATACATATATTTGTCAAGGGTGATTATATCTGACTAGAAACTTTTGGGGGTTTTTTTCTGTTTTTGTTTTTGTTTTTTTTTTTAAACTTTTTTTGTTTGCTGTCTTACATAATTATCTGAAAAATTCAGGTTTCAAAATTCCATCTTTCAAAATTATGTATTGTCATATTCTCTCCTTTCAAGATTGTGGTCGTGGAGTTAGTAGTCTACCTGTATTGGGTTTTATTCGTATGTTTACTTAACTATAGGGAAACAGGACAGATAAAGGGGAGGTTTGGGTACCCATTAACCAAAATAACCGGCTAAACCCTACCGCTGGCTTTTGCTAGTGCCGGTACCAAGTCCGGCTGTCCCGAGTTCCTATCTTTGTTTACGTTTGTCTTTTGTCTATTTGTGTTTTTCCTGTGTAGTTCCCTGGCAGATTGCGGCATGTAATTATAATTTTAAGCCATTGTAGGTGTTTCCTGTTGTCCCTTTTATTTCATTTGTTAAAAAAGGCAGAATGTTGTTACTCTGTAATAAAATTAAATAAATGTTTGTTTTAGAAATAATGGTTATGGTATAAATATTTGTTTACTTCCTGTAAGAAATAAATTTAAAAAGAAATTGACGGTTGAGTACATATTGTCACGATTTAACAAAAGACTATATATTCAGGTTAAATAAATTGACGGATTTGTGTAATAAAGTTTATGTAAGGTACAATTATGTGTGAAAATTGATCTGAATTTTAACCTTAAAAAGAACAGAAAGATATATTGATGAAAGTCACGAAAAAGTCCTAGATCTGGAAAATGGATAGTAATCGCAGTCTTTATATTACATAGACATTTATTTCCAATCCTTCTTCCTAATTTAGTCAACTTAATTGAAAACATACCAGATACAAAAGTACATAATTCCTTGATTTGGCGGGTGTCTTATGAGAAGCAGGAGATGCTTACTTTACTGGTGCACCTGATCTCATCCGTTTTTTGTTTGTTTGGTCCATCTTGTTTATCTTTGTACATGTGTGTCTTCATTTTTATACCCCGCCACACTTAGTGGCGTGGTATTATGTGATACCCTCAGTCGTGTGTCCGTCCGTCCGTCTGTCCGTCCATCTGTCCGTCCGTGCCCCAAAGGTTTCCGACTGATAACTTTTGAACGGAATAACATACAGTCTTCAAACTTGGTATGTAGCTTGTTCACCACAAAACTCAGGCCGAGTTCGAATATGGGTTCAGAGGTTCAAGGGGTTCTGGAGTTATGCCCCTTGATACTTCGAAATTTTGTGAAACGTGGC
>MJUU01025089.1:67465-93280 GCA_002080025.1 Modiolus philippinarum
GGACAAGCCAATCACCAACATATTCCTGACTTGGGACAGGCGCAAAAATTGCGGTGGGGTTGAACTCGTTTTCTTGGATCCAAACCCTCCCTCTATGTGTGGTGAATGGTTAAAAAATAAATACACAAAAAGACTCACAATAAAAATCAAACTAGAAAAAAGTCCAAAAAAACATCAGCAACCAAGACACAGTGATATTTTTAGAATCATGAAATTTGATGTCCATGAATAAAAGTACTTCCACAGTAGTTGCCTATTTCTTGAATAAAGTGGCTGACATTCTAGAAATTGCATTGATATGGCTGTAGAGGTTACATAAATATTAAATATTTCCTTTTATTATTTTTTTTCAGGGTTCCTGTATATGAGTCCATTTTTACACTCATGGCTGACAGCCACACAATACATAGCTCCGTTGATGGCTAATTTTGATACCAGAAAAGGGAATGGCTCAGACATATTATATAAAGATTACAGTAAGTTATAATGGAATAAAAATGGGAATAGACACCATTAATGGAATTATATTCTTTTTCCAGTTATCATTTTATAAGGTAGATATTTTGTAGCTGGAACCTTAGATGCCTTTAAAGATTATTGATAATGTTTATTTTAATACACAATATAATGTCTAAATTTCACTGACAGTAAATTCAATTTGTGAACATCAAATTTACAATTGATGTTATTAGATTTTCACATACATCCCAGTTTCGTCATATGTCTGCATATGTTAGGTAAAGCATTTGAGAAAAAAATTTATAAACAATACAAAAAAAAAATTATGATGTAATGAGCACACTAGACATTGCTTTACTAGGAACTAACAACATGCAACAACTGTTGTTATTATTTTATCATATCATTTGTTCTCCGTGATTGGTTGCTTTGACGTCACATGGCATTCCATAAATATGGTGTAAACCAGGTATTTCCATAAATAGTACATGACATTCTATATTTTGAAATGTCAGGTCAACAACATATTTAAATATGCTAAAGCATCAAACATTGAACGTTGCGTGCTAATTAAAACAAGGATAATGTCATAAAATAATAAAACAATTATAGCATGGCTAGTTTGGTCAAAACATAGGTTTTCAACCTGATTAGAGTATATTGACCTCGGAATTAGTCTTCAGCCAATATGCACTAATCAGGTCTGTATTCCATGTATTGATCTCATCGCCATGCTATATTTGTATAATAGTGACTTGCAACCAGCATTACAATTTTAAACCCTTTATAAAACTGTCCTTGTAGTTTACACCTGTCAAGAAATGGACATGTGCAGCATTTACAGTATTATTGCCATTGCAAGAAACAATGTGACAAAATTTTTGAAAAAGGGGATTTTTACCCCTGAAACCCTCTACTGATTGGCACTGGCAAAATACTTTCTTTCTCCGTGTGATAAATCAGTATGTAAGAATTCAATAAAACAAAGAAAAAAATCTTCATGTAATCAAGCTTTAAGAAAACACTTTTTACTAGATAAATAACTAATTTTCACTTTAAAGGGAGATAAATTGTTAATGTATAGTTGTCAAAGATGATTAAATGTGACAGAAATAAGGCATTATGGGTAAACAGTTAGATTAGTGGGAAAACATCTGTAATTATCAGGGAAATCCAATTATCTGTCAGCGCTTGTCTCGATAAGTTATGTCGGGGAATGTTTTGCTTCACATTGAATAGAATTGTTTTCCTAACCTGTCGGTACATATAGGGTATTATTCATTAAGAATTTACAATTTCATTTGAGCTAGACTGTGGGAAATGTTAAAAAGAATGAGGCTTGTTTAGGGGGGTCCCAATATCCTATATCCCAGTAAGTCTGGACTAAAATATCTCTATGAAAATTTAAGAAAGCCCAATAATTATTGAAATCTTCCATTTCCCATAGTTAAAATATCCCATTTCCCATAGTTAAAATATCCCATATCCCTGGTCAGTTTTGTCTCAAATATCCCATATCCCATTAAAAGTGATAAACATCCAATATCCCAAAATTCCCTAAACAAGCCTCAAATATATTGGTTTATTTGCATTGTAGTAATTTATCCTTTATTTTAAATTCCATAAATTCATAAACTTAAATACATTTGGACAATTTGAGGTCATGTCCCTTCATTACGCATCTTTCAGCCATTTTGCCCTTTTATCTGACTGTTTTACCCTTCTTATTGTTATAAAGTCCTTCACATTTGCAGGACCTAAATTTACAATAACTGTATTTATTGATGCAATTTGAATTAAACTTTAAACAAAACACATTTGACAGTATAAATTTGACTGTGTAGGTGCATGTCTTGGCAAATGCTAATTGGAATTCCTTGAAAATTATTATGGAGGTTAGTCTGAGATAGCACATAGCATTTTGTGACCTTGACCTTGACCTCATAATGCTATGAGGATTTTTATGTTTTTTTTTACAATGAGAAGAATCTTGGTTTCTTCCTATGTAAATTCTCCCAACAATTTACAATTGGAATGTATGGATTTGTTTCAAGTGCAGTATATCTCAGTTTGTCTGATAACATTGTTTTCATATTTGGACAGACATAGTGTTTTGTAATAAGATTGAATTCACATTAATTTAAAAATGGTAAATTGAATCATTTTGAAGAATAAATGTATTCATGATATTATAGTGGACACAAAAACTTTGATTTGATTTTGATGCATCAATAAAAGCATGATTTAAATAAATCTCACACTAGGAAAACTTAACAATAGATTTAATGGTTATTTTATCGAATTAAACTCATTGTGAATGGACCAATTTCTGATTTAACTAAAGCTCAGTCTTTGATTCAATGGGTATTCTATCAAATAAAAATCACCGTGAATGGACAAGATTTGTCTACTGGTATATAAATTTTACTCAATGGCATTATTTATCATGCAATATTTCAATTAAGTTTTATTGATTTTTAATTTTGTAGGTAATCGTTTTGTTGTTGAATGGAGAGATGTATACCTCCAAGATCAAAATCATTGTAAGTATTTTATAATAGCATTACATGTATAGTGTCATGAAAGCACTCCAGTGATCTTGATTTTGACATTGACCATATATTGACATTTGAAGCACTTTAGAACCATTAGGATATTGATCAGTTGTTAATGTTAAGGAAACTAAGATTAATCTTTAGCTAGAGATTTCTGCATGAAAAAAGCAGTTCAATTTAGGTGAATTTAAAGTAGTAAGTGAAGAAAACAAAAAAGACATGTACAGCCATGCAAAGTTAATTTATTGGTTCTTGGGCGTTCCCTTATCTATGGTAGGTGAAGGCTTGAAAAGCCCCTCATTCACCCTGTTTATCACCACTTCAATAAAATAAAAATTAAAAAATCACTTCCCTCACTACATTTTTTTGTCATTTTTACAATGTTAAAAGGCTGCCTCATCTATTTTTTGGCAAATAAAAGAATTTAAAGAATTACCTCCAATCCTCATAAGTTTCAATGAAAAATGGCCTGAGAACTAATTAACTTTGTATGGCCTAAATAGAAACACTAGTATAATATCTAAAGCATATTAAGGGTGGAAATATTTTAACACATTAGGGTTTTGCTAGGATTTCTTTGCCTATAAGAGGCAAGGTGGAAATATCTTTTGTCTATTATGGATGAGCTTGAGATATCTTTGGTTCATTTGGGTTTAGGTTTGGGATAAATTTACCCAAAAGTAATGGGTGGATGTGTATATTTATGGGCCACTAGGGCTGAAGTGGGATATCAACAAGATATTAAAATTTGGTAGTTATAGAAGAACTGGATGGCTTGGACTTCAATTGATTGAACACCATGGATGTCTCTACCCTTTTTCTGGACCTTTGTTTGAATTTTTACACAGTTTGACCCCAATAGCTGTTTGAGCCATCGAAGTTCAATTGTAGTATACACATTTATTCGAAATTTTTTACGGAAAAAATTTCCGCTACTCTTCAACTTCTTTATTACAAATCTAATTTGTCTTCGTAAATTAAGTTTGAAATCTTGCAAATGAAGTGTCATTCTTATTGGATATTCTATTCAGCCGTACAGGGTAATTATGCCCTTTCACCGCAGACGGTTGTTATAGAACGATTGTCTATCAGACAGTTGTTGATTTGTAACAAATTTGTAGTGTCATCAATGTCTTAAACTATCTATATTACAAGGGAATAAACTGAAATTTGATAGCTTATATATTTTATCCTTTGTTAATTCTTATTACACAAAGGAATTTGACAGGATATATGAAATAGAAATAAACACAGGGATACTCAAGACTGATGAAATTTTTAGTATGTTTGAGTTACAAACGAAGGGGGTTTCTAGATATGCAATCTGGCATAACATTTAAGGTAATAGGTACGTAAATAGCCAGATTTGGATAAAATTTTACATGCAAGTGTATCAAATGGGCCTTGATATTGATGTGAAATAAAATGGGTTTTAGCTATTTTAATGTTTGAAATATGAAAGATAAAAAAGTAAACTTGTTATGTTGTATGAATACAAAATACATGTAAAACCTACAAAAAATGATGCTTTAATTTTTCTTCACAATGAAATGTTTTAAAAATGAAAATTCAACTTTTAATGATGTAAATTATCTGTAAGGTCAACAAATTTATTTCGCCGTTTTAAATACTTGAATATAGAACAGGCTCACCCAAAAATGGATTTCTATTGATAAAAATCGGAAAAAATTGTTTTAGACATGACTTGTATGATGATTCAGCATTATTTATCTCGAAAACAAACTCTGTCACAATATAATAAAATTATATCAATAAAACAAAAATTCCTTTTGCAACATTTAATCAGCTTTCCAGAAAAATTCTAGCATACATTTCAATGATTTTTAAATTGAAATTTAAAATTATTTTATGTTCATTCCGAAGTAAATGTTAACCATTAAGGGTGTTGATTTATGTGCCTCTCGCCTCAAAGCGACAAATGTTGAGCTGATATGATGTGGAGTGACCGTCAGATTCTTTATTTAAATAATACCTTCATTACCCTAACATTTGGATATTCTAAATGCCTTGGAAAATATTAAGCTATATTTGACTTATAATTGGTATGAAAAAAGCTGTCATAAAGCCATCCATGTCTTAAAGTACAACAGGGGGGCTTCGTTTACCAATAAATATTCTTAAGTTATTGGTGAATCAATAGATCAATTTCCTTCGTCAAATAAAAACGTAAGTATTTAATCAAAGAACAAAAGTTATATCAGAAAGCTTTTATCGGGCATTCATATAGCATTGTCGAACTTAATTATCTTCCTTAGTAGACAACGGAAACTGATATTCATTAAGAACAATGGATTTAGAGTACCATTTGGTAAAATTGCGGGAAAGCCAATACTAAGCTTGTAATTCGTTTTATTGTATGTTTATAGGAGCTGTAATGTTATTACCTCGTTGCTTTCTTTACGCGGCAAATCTTTAATAGAATGATTGGCACATGCTGTGCGGTATCGTATCGATCATCCGCTAGTTATGTTACAATTTGCAGAATCTATCAGACGGTCATTGAAGGAAAATAGTCGCAATATACCTTCCGATCAAATACAAATTATTACTTGCGTACCATGTCATAAAGGTCTTTCTGTGATTTCTCAGGCGGAAATCTGATTATCTCCAAGAAACTAGATGAAAATCGGATAATTTTGCTTTTGATTAATCTGGTTATATGATTTTAGACATGATAAAAAGAATAATTGCTGTTTTGACATATTGCTTTTTTAGCTTGAAGTAATTTTTTTCGTAGAAAAGATTTTGTTTACTGTGGGCAGTCATTTCTTATTTGTGATGTAGGTTTAAGTTATTTTCTCTGAATATCCATGCTATGAGGGGTAATAGGGAAAAGGGAACAAGTTGGACTTAATTTTGCTGTCTCCAAGACCTTGGGATGTGCCCAGCCATTTTGTGTCAAAAACCTTTCAAATGAACCATATTCCAGTGCTTCCAAGTGTTTCTGAAACAAATGCATGAGCTTTGCAAAAAAAGGTAAGAGATCAAAGTAAAAAATAAAAAGATCAAAGGAAATCACAAAAAAATTGATCCCAAAATGTGTGAGACTTGGAATGTTCATATATTTTCTGAAATGGTACTATGCTTTGAGTATTTCTTGTGGAAAGATTTTCTTTGACATAAGGACTTCAAAAGATGGACAGTCTTTATTAATCAAATTGTGTCAAAAAAAATTTTATGAATAAATTGCTTTATTATTGAAAAATATATGCAAAAATTATTTACATGCAAGATTCTTCTGTGTTGAAGACAGAAATAAATGTTCAATGACCAATTATCTGCCCCATACAGTATGTGTTGATTAAGAAAATGCTTACAGAATTTGTTGTGTATGATCATGCACTTGTAATTGGATATTGATTTCCCCAAAAAGGGTGCCAAATAAGCCTTAAGGATGTAGTAAGGTGAAATTTAAAAAATCTACCATTTTAAATTGATATCATAAATTGAAAGAGCACTGGTAAAGGAATAAAATCAGCTAAAAATATTGATAGGTTATGGACCTTGTTTTCAGAATATTTCACATTTTAAAAATTGGCGGGAAAAGGCTTTCTTGGACTTTTACTTTGGTATTACATGGAAACGTTACTGATTTCTTTCACATTAAATGAAAATCTACAATCTGGTGAAATTTTGCTTATTGGCCTTAAATGACCTACTGATGACTTTGATGACTAGAAAATTGGGTGTAATGGGGCAAAATATATTACATGGTAATAATGGGTAAAATCCGAGAAATCCGAATGACATTTAGGAATTTCAAAAACATCACCTTACTACATCCTTAAATATTTTTGTTCCATTACCTGTACCCATTTTGGTGTTAATCATATAAAATTCTTGTTCCACAAGTGAAAAAAACATAAGTAGAACTTTATAAAATATATATTACAGGGAACAATAAATCTAAAAATTTTTAAAGTCCTATATAAAGATGATTGCATATTTCTGTATATATAGTCAAGGTCATTGCTCAAGGTCACAATTATAAGTTATTCCAACAGATTTGTTGTGTACCAATGTTAAGGTTATTGACCAGATTAACAGGCTTTGGAATTAATTTGGAAGCAATTTACAGAATCTATGAATTTAGAATAATACATCAGCACATAGGAAAGCCATCAGCACAAATTTCATTTGTGGAAATCGACAAGTGCTGTAATTCAATTTCCTATAGTCTAGTGAAAAGAATACTTCATCCAGTCAACCATATTCAAATGTGACTTAAATTTATTAGTTTTTGAAAAAGCATGCCTCAGAAGACATGAAAACTATAGATACTAGAGAGAAAAAAAAACAATTAAAATGATACAACCACAATTTTGTTTGCCAAGGTTAAAGTTGAATCTTAAATATAAAAATTATTAAACATTTTAAATGTGTTTAGAAGCCTTGCGGATGCAAGTTGTCTCCCTTTTATTGCAAGCTCCTCAGTGGTTTTATGGTATGGATACTCAATAAAAGTGGGAGAGATTATGGGTTTTGTCCTTTTCAGGTTAAATTAGTGCATATTAGTCTTGCTACTTTTTTGCAAAGCAGTGCAGCACTTAACTTAAGCAATAATAGTACATTATTTGAATGTCCAGGGGTATAGAACGTAGATTTGACAGCAGGAATGCAGTTTACAAGGCGACATGTAGCTGAGCCTGTAAACAAATATTTTTTACCATCAAATCAAGATGCAATTTTAAAATTTTATGTCTTATTTATATTTGAAGTAGATGAATTGGACAAGGAACCAGACTATACTGGGAACCTGCTTTGTATGAGGCATGTCCATCGTGCAATTGACGGTCAGTTTTGATCTGATCTGTTACATAAATGTTCCATTAGAATAAATATAAGCAGAATGTGATGACATGTCTGCCATTCTTTATATCAATTACTGGCACATAAATTCCAGCTCATTTATACGGGGATCAGATGTATTGGAGTGGTTTGACATGTCTGCTGCTCAGATATATAACATTTCTTATACAGTGAAACCTGTGTAAACTGAACTCCTTAGGGACTGAAGAATTTGCTCGGTTTAGACATGTGTTCAGTTTACACAGGTTCAAAATATATAGAAATTGATTCAAAGGGTCTTCACATTGTGTTTGGTTCAGACAGGTTTTTGGTTTAGTCAGGGTTCAGTTTAGACAGGTTTCACTGTAATATACTGTAAAGCGCATTGTGTTAGTCTACCGATAGTTTAGACTAGACTTAATGGGCAATATATCTCACTTGGTCGCAGAAAATCATCTAGCTTCTAGAATTTAAGGTCTTGTAAAGACTTTACTTTAATGGGAATTAAGTATGCAGATAGTAATTGGATGAAAAAAATTTACTTATGCTTATGCAAGAACTCATGTTATCTTATGTTTAGGGGCTTTGAAAGGAAATTTATCAAAGTATTTTTCAGCTTTCATATACCAGTAAGGCAAAAAAATAAAGTAAGACCATAATTCTTAGATTGTCATACATTTTTTTCTCAAAATTTGGAGTGGGTCAGACTTGCCTACCTTTACAATTTTGGCCTAAGGCTTACTAGTTCCAAAGTCATCTTACGCCGTTACGATGGTTTACCATTTCCTTACGATTTGGTCAATTTGCAGTATTTTCGGAAAATTTTCAGTTCCGGACTGTCATGAAGTTCCATAAATTATAGTTAAAATCGTCATTTCCAGTTATAAAAAGAATGTAAAATAGATCTTTAAGAAAATAATTCTAGGTTTCCATCTATTAAAGGAGAAAAGTCTTCTTGGCGGGAGTATTGTGTAACTACATAATATGCCTTTCACTGAAAGGTTTAGTTTCTGTGTTAAAACAGGTTTTTTACAATTAAAAAGGACCTTACTATTTTTCCTCTCAGATTACGATTTTTGATCAAGTAACTTACTATTTTTGACAAAGAGGGGTAGACAAGTCTGGGTGGGTGGAAAAATTTTATTCTATATATTTTTTTTATCAAATCTTATGAAAAAGGCTGTCATTTTAAAAGAAATTTGTCCAAATTGGCCAAAAAAAAAATCGAAATGAAATATTTTTAGGCGAGAGAAAAATTCTAGGCAGGCAGAGATTAGAATATGGGATATTTTCATTACAGCCATTTTTTTTTTCATGCTTCGTTCACTAAATTTTTCTTCTTATCTCATATGGATAGTTCACCAAGATTTCTCTTGAACTCATATGGATATTTCACCTAGATTTTTTCTAAGCTTGTGTAAAAAATTAACCCAAATTTCTTTTGACTTCATTCAACACTAATCATCTGTTCAGAGGATTTTAATTATAACAGCTTCTCGTGACTGATTGATTTGTATTCATTTTGTCAACAAACAATCAAATTTGTCAACCACGAGGAAATTAATTTCTTTACATTTCGATTCATTTTAAAAAGACCACTTTGGGAAAAACATTTTATTCATGTTTCAAACAAAAAAATAGTTTGAAAAGAAAATGGAATTCCAATCTTAACGAATTTAGAGAGAACATCTATTTCTTTATATTGGGAAATTTTGTGTATTTGAGTTTTTTATGGAATGTCATTTTATATTTATTACGAGTTTTATTGTTGCTTAACAAATCTAAAAAAATATTATGGGGGATGTAAATCTCATATCTACCAGTACCTGTTTAGTAAAGGCTCATATAATTTATTATTTCAATCAGGCATTATAATGTATTGTATTCCCTTGTAGTTGTAAAATACGGTTACTACTTTTATTTCTCCCAATAGTTTCTTCAATTACTTGATAATTTGAAATCGTGTTGCATTCATTTGCAAATTATGAGGCCATAAAATTTGACAGAGTAAACTAGATCGCAATACAAGTCATGAATATCACTGTTATATATTATATAAATGAATCGTCTGGGAACAAAAAGGCTTTATACATGAGTTTCCCCATAAAAATTATATGTGAGATCCAAACTGAGATCTCAGCTTGGTGGCAGGTTGGATTTCTCATATTCAGGGCATGAAATTCTCGTGGAATTCCCAGCTTGAGAAATATGTAAAGCACACCTGGGATTATCGGTCATCTCAACTGTAGATTACATTTGATTCCCAGTTGGGATGCCATTCATGGTGTGAAACTTTTGTTTGATCCCAACTTCGGAATCAGGGGACCATACCCAAGGTTTCTGCTGTTTCATAATGGGAATTTATCCCCAGTAAGAAAATACAATACTTTATCTGTGTAATAAAATTTGATAATTGCACAATAAATACAATTGAATATGTCAAAATTTGTGCTTCTTTGAAAATTTTCCTGTAGTCAGGTCTAAGATAATTTGCAGAAATTACTGGCTTCATTTTCATAGAGAGCATTTACCTTGTAATGGAGATTCAAAAGCAGTTGCTTCCTGTTATTTAGTAATATAATACAAATATTCAAATTGAAGGAAAAAACGTGGAGCAAAATTTGCATTTATGATGTAACTTTGTGTCGCTAATAAGAAGAATTGGGATGTTACGCAACAAAGTTATGTATTTCAAGTCATGAATTGCTAATAAAACATCTCAAAGACCAAGATTGATATGGAGCCACATGCGAAGAAGTAATTATTTTCATGTAAAATTATTTGTAGCAGATTGTTTGAGGAAGCTCACTCCTTAAATTAGAAATAACAAGGTCTTCAAATTTATTTTTTGTGCAAAAAAAATGAAAAGAGGGCATTAAAGCCAATTTTAAATATGGTCAATTGCACATATTTATGGAAATCGTTTATATTAAACCTAAATGCATTGATTATCTTACTTTGCTTTATGTAAATTGATTTATTGTTTGAGATTTAATTACCTGTTGGCATACAACGATGCTGTGATTGAGGAAAGGCATTGATTATCTCCCTTAACAATTAGATTTACCGTTTGCTGATAGCGACAGAAAATTGTGTTCATGTTCATCAGCATGCATTACCTGATATCGCTTTGAAAGTGACAAAAGGTTGTTGCAGAATTAACGATCTGCGCACGTTTTTAATGTCGTACAATCTCTTGATGAAGTCATTTTGTTTTATTTGTGTAGCTTGATTTGTATGACAGAAGTGACTGTGATCAAATTGTTTGTAATCATCACTGACATCTTTGTTTCATTGAAAACGCTTGATTGACTTAGATCTCATTTCTATTTTAATCAAAATGGTGGGACATTATTCTCAATAGCAGTGTTATTTTGAATCAATAATTTCTGTATTTTGCATGTACATGTACTAGTATAATGCTTTTGGAATATAGTGTTTGCATGTTTATCTTTGCATAATTTTATTTTGAAAAAATCTTACAAGCATTATTATAAATTCATAAATATTGTCTTTACATGAGGTTGATAAAACATGGTATTTTCTCATTCACAGAAATAATTTACCATGACGCTTAAAAAAAGTCGTAATTTTTATCCCCACTCTTTTCAAGAAAGTTCTTATTCTTAAATGATTTTTAAGTAAATTTTACAATCATGCCCCTCATTGGTTCATTAATTAATCGGTCAGTAAAAAAAAAGTCTTCTTTTTATATGAAAAATAATGATTGACATTTAACAGAACGGACAGTTTTTGACCCACTGATGATTAGTTGTTAAGATAACAAAACTACAAAATGACATCGGAAACCATCGCCTCCTGTTTATTATCAGGCATAGCCTATAAATGTGACACACAAATCAATTTCAAAATGGACTTTCTACGATATTACCCTCCGATGATTGGACAAGATGCCTTTTATAACAAAAAAACAATCATTCATGATTTCAGAAAGTCCTTCAATTCCCCGGAGATCTCGTCTATTCATGTTTTACTATAATGTAGTTTGACATAACTTTTACTGCTTCTGCGTCAAATTATCACACAAACCATAAGACAAATGAATGAATTAAAGGCAAGGTCAGACCTCATTTCACAACTTTCTGCCAAAGAGTTATTGTCATTTAGTATACTTGTCAATATTAGAGTTATACTACTTTTAAATGAAAAATAGCTTTCTATATATATAAATAAATGTACTGGTACATATGTACTTCAAATGATGATTGTCCACATTAAAATTCATAAAAATACATGTAGACGAAATATTTACTAGTATCATTTTGCGTATTCTGTGCTTTCTGACCAATTGCTTGTGAAAAGAAATAGTATAACATCTCTTAACATTTGTAGGTTCGAATTGGTTCTTGAGTTATGCCCCTTGAACATTCTTCAAACTACATGGAAGGGTAAAAATTTATAATACAAATTGTCTTCATAAAAAATGAAAACTACATTCAGATGAAAGGTTACTTTATCATTTGCAAGGAATCCTCCATCAAGCCAGTGGTTACCATCCGTCTCCTCTTCTCTAACCTCTTTGTGTCTGAAGGTTTTTTAAACACTGATGGTTGATTCACACATGTTCAGTTTGCATTATATGGATATTGATACAAAACAAGAAAATACTGAAAATTGCAGTTAACTTGTGTTCTGCAGATGGACATTGTGACAATTTATGTTTCTTCAGTACAGATAAAAATCAATTATTTGGAAGACCAAAACACAAATCACTATGAAACAGCTGAAAGAGAACTAATAACATAAGACCTGAAAATAATGGCAAAAATCAGCGGATAAGGAATACTGAAAAGTACAATTGTTCGTTGGGTTCAAATTTTCGTAAATTTCGTGGTTCCCTCAAACCATGAATTTACATTCCCAATGAAATACATTTTCCCCTAGAGTTGTAATGCACAAAACTCGAAACCATGAATTTAAGTACCTACGAAATAGTTCTTTTTATGAAAACCACGAAAATTGGTGACAAGGAATAAAAGTATTTCCACAGTATTTTTCTTAGGGTTCCAGTTTTCATGGATTTTGTTGTTCCCTAAAATCATGAAAATTCCCTAGGGGTTTAATGCATAGAATTTGAAACTACGAATTTAAGTACGCACTAAATAGTGATATTTATGAAGACCATAAAAATTGATGTCCATGAATAAATGTACTTCCACAGTATACCAAGTATTTATTGTCTCACATGGACACAAGGACACCCTGTGTTAACATTTCCATAATTCAGAATCATATTCATAATTGCTTCAGAAATATGATATTAATGCTGGTTTTTTGTGAAAAAGAAATGAATGTAGTATATATTTATAACTTTACATCTATGACAATTGATTTTGATGGAACAACAATTATCAAAGGAATATCCGTTAATATTTCTGTCTATAGCTATGATCCAGGGTCTTAATGAGTGAGTCTTGTGATATTGTATTTCTATAGATAGTAAGAAAGGATGACTTGACACATTTCTTACTGACTGTATTGAACAGCAAGCTCCGCTATGCATCATTTAGATGCCAATCTCTTATGGCTGCATAAGATTTTGCATGTCAATTGGCTAAAAGTGCAATTATCCTGAAATAGGGGAGTTTACTTTAAATATCTTTCGTTACTATTTTCATTTTAGGATTGAATGCCATTCCTGCCTCACAATTATCATTATATAATAAAAATTCCAAAATTGATCAATATTGTCCCCTGTGATTTTAAGACATTTATAAACTCAAATATCATACAAGAATTTCAGTAATAGTTAAACCAGAATGCCAGTTTTAATTAAGGGAATATTTTGTGATGGCAAAATAACCAAAAAATTATGAACAAAAGGTCCTGGTTGAGTGATTGTATGGAGTTATATACCACGATGCAGAATTGGGATATTGTTGTCAGATGATATAAGTTTGTCTTGGTCTGGAGTCTTGGTTTAAACAAAAGTACAAAAGGTATTGACTAAAAGACTTTGTGGCCTGTCCTTCAATATTTTTATGCCTCACGACAAGAGTTTTGGGCACATTGTTTGAACCTTTTCTGTCCTTGCCTCGTTTTGTCTTTCCACAACAAGCAATTTTCTAGACTTTTTTTTATGCACCGCCCACGAATGTGGAAGGGGCATATAGTGTTACCCTTGTCCGTCCTTCCGTCCGTACGTCCGTACGTCCTGTTAAGTTTTGCATTAAGGTACATTTCTCAGAAACTGTAAGGTATAGAACAATTATAGTAGACCAGTAGGTAGATCCTTGATAGTACTACAGAGTTCACTAGGCAGTTTGACTCTTTGACCTACATTTCATGGTTGAGTGACTCTAATTAAGTTTTACATGTAAGTCCATTTCTCAACAACTACACATTATGAGACAATGATGTTTCATCAAATTAATTGCCTTGACTAGTATATTGTACTACCCAAATCATTGACAATTAGATGGCTTTGACCTACATTTTAGGCTTCAGTGACTTTGGTTAAGTTTTGCATTAAGGTCCATTTCTTAACTACTACACATTATAAGACAATGATGTTTCATCAAATTAATTGTCTTGATGAGTACTACACAAATCATTGACAATTAGGTGGCTTTGACCTACATTTTATGCTTCAGTGACTTTTGTTAAGTTTTGCGTTAAAGTCCATTTCTCAACTACTACACATTATAAGACAATGATGTTTCATCAAATTAATTGTCTTGATGAGTACTACACAAATCACTGACAATTAGGTGGCTTTGACCTATATTTTATGCTTCAGTGACTTTGGTTAACTTTTGCATTTAAGGCTGTTTCTCAATGACTAAGTATTGTAGCATCATGATATTTCACTGTAACATTCATCTATAGGAGAACTACCTGTTTCACGGAGCATTGGGTATCATGACCTACATTTTATGCTTGAATGACTTTGTTAAATTTTTGGGTTTAGGTCCACTTCTAAGCAACTACACACACTATTCCATCACTGACAGGGGATTTATTTTATGCCCAATTGACTTAGGTTATCTTTTGCGATAAATTTATTGGTGGGGCATCTGTGTCTTACAGACACAATCTCTAGTTTATTAAAGTTTTGACTTGTTGTTATTTGGTATTTGAGTTAACCCTGATGAGTCAGAGCTGTCAAGGGGGTTTGGGTCCTAGAGTTAGACGGAGGGTCTGGGGATTTGCCCTGCAAGATATTTTTCAAAGATATCAGGTGGTCATAGGAAAGAATTTGAGACAAAATTCTTGTCATCACAAGAACTAAGAAAATGAAATTTGCTTTCAAATCTATGACCTCAAATGAAAATTGTGTTTTATTTAGTAGATATTTATCTAAAATTAACCATTTGTATGGGAGATTATACAAAACAACCCCAAATTTCTGGTTTTTCTTATCATGACAAGATTGTTTTTCTATTTGAAATATATTTTTGCTCAAAAATTTAAAAAGCGTGACATTGAAAGGCATGGGCTTGAGAGCATAATATGGAGTTGGAATGCGTGACTCTCACGCTGAAAGCATGAGACTTGACAGGTCTAGATGATTTGCATATTAAGTCTAAGTTTCATCATGATTATTTAGATTATCTAGGAGTTATTTATCAATTATGGACTTTTTACGAAGTCAATATGTTATATTTGGACCTGTTAGGTTGACCGAGGACATTTCTCTTATAATTGCAAATAAAAAAAAACAAACAAGTTAGCTTTTTTATTAGCATGTTTACGTGAAGTGTGCAATAAAAAAAACATGTGACATTTTTACTGTTAAATATATTTTTCAATGATTTCAGTGGTTGCTCTGTAAAAACATTTTAATATCCCATTTTATTTCCCCAGCAGAAACTCCTTTTAATGTGTAAAGCGTTTTCCATTATTTTTCATACAAATTTTTCATAAGACCTTTCTAAGTGAAAACACTATAGTCTGAACATCCAACCAGACATGTAGTGTCAATAAAACAAAAAATAGAAACATAGCGTCAATATACTTAAAAATAGAAACATGGCGTCAATATACCTAGAGTTAGAAATAATGGTGAAATATACTGAATATTCTTAAATCATGTGAGCTTATTAGCCAATGAGATTAGTAGGAACTTATACCATATGTAATATTAATTCTATGGACTTACAAGCTTTTTACATTTAGAAAATTTGCTGTTATTCCAGTTTCAGTAAATTTTGTGAAACTCTTGAAAACAGAAGTAATATTTTGATTTCTATTAAGCAACTTATATCTAGAAAGTCTCATTAGAAAAACAAAATCAATACTGATTTGATTTTTAAGGCAGGGTCTCTGTCTTCTAGCTGTTATGTAAAGCCATCTTGAAACTAGTCTGTTTCAACCAGACTCTTACATTTGGGAGACTCCTTAATATGAGAAGAGCCCGAATGATCCAGACAATCGTCAAAAAACGCATATGGCTTACCAGTTATTCATACGAAGGAACAAAAAAAAATCCATTCATTTTGCGAAACAGTGTCCATTCATGATCAACTACATCGTTTTATGTGTGTATTGTATTTATTTAATATCTTTTGAAAGATGCAATGTTTTTTAATCTCAGAGGACTTTAATTGACATTCGAAATTCACGATTCGGTTCATTCATAAAAATTTCCAGCGGCGCGCTGTGATTTTACAAGTTTTTATGAATGAATACATGGTTACTTCTACTTTCGCTGTTGTAACTCGTAAAAATGTGTGTATTTCTCAATATATATGACTTTGAACCTTTTAATGGTTACATTGACATCTTCTTTACTTAAAAAAGTACCAACCGACAAACCTTAGCTTTTTTGTTTATTAATGTCCCGACAGGTGGCGTGTTGTTTTATCTATTAATGGCTATACTTAATTACGCCTGCATGACATACGCCGTTGTAAATAAGGGTCAATTAAGTTTCAAAACAATCCGAAATTACAACAAATGTTCTATATGGAATACTTCTAATACAAGTAAATTTAAGAATAATTCAATTATGTCAACAATGAAGCACATAAGGTTTAAACTTTATCTCCGACAGCTTTCCTAATCACAAGCGTAATCAAGTACAACACTTGTACTGGATCATGAAGGTCCCAAACTGTCACGGAGTCTGATTTGTTTCAACAGGGGGAAGCGCTCGCTTGCTGAATTTTCATCACTTGCTGTGATTCCTTCTTTTGTAGTAATTCATTTTTCACGTTGTGTTGAAACAGGGGTGAAATCTGTTAGTATACTGCGCCAAGAACACGTTCACGAAGGCAAGACGTTGTCATCCGTCATGTCCAAAGTGAAATCGTAGTCAGGTAAAAGAAAACACTCCATGCTAGATCACGAAAGTCAAATGTAAAAACGTCAGTTGAAACTCATGAGGGGTCTGATAAAATTATACATATTATTTCATCTAGATCTACATTCTGACACCAAGATGGATAACTGTTTTTAATCATCTATATAGCACTTGATTCATTGTGATCTAAATTTGGGGAAAATTTTTACATGCGCATCCAAAAAGTGGCAGAATAATCGGTGTTTTGATGGTGACTGCAAACTTGTAGAAGTAGAAGTTATAACCTTTAAAAGATTATAAGTGGCTACAAGCATTTCAGCGTCCAGTGCTTTACTCCAACAGAAAAAAAAACCTGATGTGCATGTAGATAAAAAATACAAATATGGAATGCTCTAAAAGTGATCCATCATAAGAAGAAGTCTGCAACCCATTCAATATGTTTTGGAAGGTGTTGTCCCCAGATAAGGCCATAGAGACTTGCTACGGCCTACAAAAAACGTTTGATAGTAAAAAGTTTTTTTTCTAGGCTGGGAGCAAGTCCAACTCCCTGTGATAAGGCCGTTATCAGTAAAATCCTCTAAAGGTGGTTCCTTCAGATCTCGTTCTTGTGAATATCAATGTAATCATGAAAACAAGTAATTGTTTTAAGTGATAACATGACAAAATTAGAAATATCAACATTAATCAAGCCACCGAGTGTAACACTTGTTTGGAATACTTACAAGTACCAACAAAGAGGAACAAGGCAATAGAATGTAAATAGAGTTTTAACTAAATCGCCAACAACCCATACAAAAACTGAAAAGACAACCAAAACCGGGAAGGAAAACTTTGGATTTAAATTCTTGAAAAAATTACATGCCAAGATTTCAGCAAAACAGTAATAATTACAGGACGTCTGTGAATACCCAGGAACCTGCCTTAACAGCATTCCATGCTTTGATTTTTTTTTTTTATAAAAGTAATAATGCTTTCTGGGTACAACAGGGGATGCTGGGGTTACTAGTACTGTTATTTCCACAAGCCCCTGTTCTAGTTTTATAATGATCAGTAAAAATATAAACATAAATTGGAGTTTAAAAAAAAAAGTTTAAAGAGATGTTTTAAAAGATTTAAGTAGGCAGTAAATTTGATTACAGTTGATAATATATTGAATTATATAACATGACTGTATATCCGTCAAATACAATTTAATTGTAAATCAAAATTCAATGGTTTAAATTATATTTCCTGTCTATATGTATTTTTTAAGAACATTTCAATTGGATTTTTAAGATAGATGTTTTTCAATAATGTTTTACTATGTTGGCAAAGCAAAAAACTTTAGATATTAAGTTTCCACATTTTTATAAGATCACAAAAAAATTGAGGTCGTATAATGGTATGGCGCGCACGTGCGCTTTTGTTTTTTTTCGGCATCTGTAGAA
The DNA here is from genome assembly GCA_002080025.1 of Modiolus philippinarum. Classification (NCBI taxonomy): domain Eukaryota; kingdom Metazoa; phylum Mollusca; class Bivalvia; order Mytilida; family Modiolidae; genus Modiolus; species Modiolus philippinarum. Next base: position 85,981 of record MJUU01025089.1, read on the forward strand.
ACTTTTGTTTTCGGTCAATAACTTAAGAACCAGTTGATCAATCCTTTATGAAATTTTACAGCAATGTTCATTGGCACAAAATTAATCCTATGATAGGTTTTGGAATTGTGGCCTCTCCCATTTTCAAAAAAGGCCAAAAAGTTCAAAATTAGGTGTTTTCACATATTTGTCTGTAGAATTTTTACAATTCATCAGATTATTAAATGGGGTTTCTTTCATGTTGCTCCTGAAAAAAATTGCAATCAATTGTGTGTCAATAGATTTCACATCCCATGTACTGTTCATGAGATAAATGGGGCCAAAAGGGGCGAATAGTAAATTTTATATTTTTTTTTTAATTTCTAGCCCAATTTTAATGCACTTTTTATTTGTCTCACCCGGGAAGAAAGTTCAGCATCAACTTGTAAACTTTCATGTTAAGTTCTATAGATGGTAGGTCAATGGTATTTGGTATAAGGGTTGGCCTTATTGTGTCCATCCAGTTACTGTATCAAGCTCTGAATGGTGTCCACATTCATTTTAATATACAGTTGTTAAAATCTCTGTGGTTGACATGCTGCGCTCGGCTTAGCCCTTTATTGTTTTTTTTTGCTTTGCCAACAAAGTGTTGTCTTTAAGTCCACTCAGTGTGCCATGGCTAATATATTTTACAATTGTGTATCTGTCAGTACACTCAATTAACTGTAAACAAATTTTATTGTCAAACAAAATGGACAGTAGGATATGACACAAGGTTACAAAACTTACTTCATCTTCTCCTTCAGTCATACGTTTAGATTTGGGCTTAGCTAATCCATCTGCTTAATTCATCATTATTCGAGTAAATTTGTGAGTGACTTTAGATTAGTATTTTAGTTTAGGGACATCTCTCAACAAATAGTTAGCTGTCATTTTCAATAGCACTTTACACCATCCAAGAGCCATCCAAGAGCCATTCAGACTCCCTGAGATACATGCTTGATTGTTTATAGTAAAAGCATCCTTTAAAACTGGTGCCATTGCCACTATGTTATAGACATATTTTCTAATTTACACTATTCCTTTTTTTCAGCTTACCCATTTATTTTCCAAACAACATTACATCAAAATGGCAGTATAGTTTTTGGTTACAGACAGGTAAGTACAGACATCAACAAGACCTTGCCCTACAATATTTTATCATGCATTTTGTTTTCTGCTACAAGTATTTTTTTCTTTCATAAGACACCCCATACGTAGAAGACAGGTTTGCAACGATGCTGTCTTTTATTGGTTAATGTTAACTTTTTGATTTGGTCACAGTTGTAACCATGATCACAGTTTGCAATTAACAATAATTACATTTCATGAATATGCATTTGAATTCCGTCAATTTGATAGGTGAACATCGATCACGTGGCATATCAATGTGAAGTTGCAATTCCCTTGAAACATATTTGATTATATGACCACGTGGCGGACGAATTAGTAAAACCAAGCAATGAGATAATACTTTTATTGTTGTTCTTGATCTTGCAAGTCTCAGCATCAGACACAAGGAAGTCACTATAAAATGGACCAATTCAGAAATTCAGCTTCTGTCCTTGTAAATAATGTAGTACACTCTAAGCATAATTGTAAAAGACGTTTTCAACAATCAGAAATGTCTAGAACAGTGGTAGTTCAGTAATGCCATTGCATTTCTGAGTTAGTCAATTGCAACTCAAAAACATTTCCTGCTAAAACGAAGACATTATAGGATTTTTAATGTAAATAATGTTTGGTTAAAATGTCATATATATGAAAAAGGAAATGGGGTAAATGTCAAGGAGACAACATCCCATATCCAGGTTAAAACGACCAAAAACAAAACATCTAGGGGTCACCATATGGTCTTCAACACAGTGAGAACCTCACACCATATAGTAAGCCCTAAATGGCCCCAAAAAGGTAAAAAAGTGAATAAATCAATTTACATAGAAAATGCAACTTTGGGTTCTAGTTTGAAATTTCAAATTCTACACTGAATGCCAGGTTTTGCTTTCAATCAGATTAAGTGATGTGTTTTACAGAAAAAAAGAGGATCTTATATTTTACCAAATTCAGAGATGGGGACATCTTCATAATGTTAGAAATTCAAAAAAGTTTTGCCATTATTTCACTGTGCTTATCTCATATAGACATAATTTCTCACACTCACTGAAAGATATCCTTAATCTTTAATTAAGACTTGTTTAAGAACCTATTAGCCTGTAATGTTTCTTAGTTCTACAAGATGTATCCTCGATAAGAATTCTCAGCTCTTTTATCTCTTGCCTTTCCACTAGATCCAATACAAGCTGAGAATACAAGTCCCCTAAATCAGACTACTAATAGTATATATAAATGGACGCAAACCAGAAAAGTATCAGTGTCGCCTTAAACATCTATACAGATATACATTAAGAAGAGATTCTCACCAATTACGACATAATCAATATTAGGAATTATTGTTAAACACTTCAGTATTAACATTAGTCCACTTCGGCAGACTAATTTATATGTCTAATAGCGATAAAATGACTCACTAAGTAGTGTTGTTTAACATCTTGTCGGCAATTTATCTTTTAATTACATCTACATAGACTGACGAGTACCAACACTTTATATGTGTTTTGTGGAATTGCTGATTGCTTGAGAAAGATGATTTTCTTCTGCGTGTATAGATTGTTTGGATGCTGTGTGATATACCTTATATTCAGAAAAGCAATTAGTTTTGGTATATCTTCCATAATTTAGTTAATGCTGTATAAGATAATGTGTTAAAGAGTCCAAAATGAAAGTGGTATCAATATGGAGCTGCAACAGGAATAGGAGATATTCGAATACATCACCAAATGAATCAGGGATTTAAATTACCAGAAGTACAGTACCCCAAGGCCTCTGAAATTTGACCTGAGATACTAAAATTTTAAAACCAGGATGCTATTTAAATATCCTGAAATTTTGGCTGACAATATAGTACTGCCCTGGTAAAATTATTGGCTGAGCTACTGATATATGTTTGCCAGGGCCCAGTTCAACACTGACTTTACCAAAATTAAAAATGTTCATCCCTTTGAATAATGAAACTAAGAAGCGGAAAAGGGAAAACTCTAGAACCAGAAATCAAAAATCATGATCAAAAATGGAGACAGCAGTACACAGACAAAACAAACCAAAATGAACAAAAAAGCCATAAAATTAAAGCTTTATCAGTTGAATCCTCACAAAAACAGGAGGTATAAAGGTATTAAAGAATCACTTTTCACTGACACAAATATTGTAATAATTGTTCCAGGAATAAATGATATGTAATATTAGTTCTTAAAGGAAGAACACTGTTAATCATTTATTTCAACAGACTTTTTGTTAGCCAGAACAAATATCAACAATTTATTCCATCAGTACCCACTGTGTAAATCTAAAACAAAAACAAGAAAAGACAGAACTGGAGTAAATTTCTGATCTGCCTTTTGATCATTCAAACAGTTGATATCTCTTCTCCCATTATAAGCTGTCGGTTACATGTTAAACAATGGACATTGATTAAACAGCTGAGAGACCTTTTCCCACGATTTTGTATTTTTCAAGTTCTTGGTTTTGAGTGGTTTTGGAAATTGAGTGTAACCTGACCTAAAAACCTTGAACACAAATCTAGCACAGATTACAAGGACAGCATTGACTTTATAGTTTAATTTCAAAACTACAATTTTAATCCAAAAACATGTTTAAGTTTTATAGCACTTAAGTTTGCTATTTCCTGAATGAATACTTAATACATGAATTTTGAAGTTAAATTTGATCCTGTATGAATACTCAGAAAGACAATAAAACATCAGACATGATAATTCTACAACACAAGTGTCTACTGGGAAATAAGGAGTTATGGAATCCAACGTTATATTCATACATTATGTATTTCTAATATTTAGCATATCTTTTTTTTTTGTTACAAAAATGTCATTATTGTTGTGGTATATTGGGACATATAAAATAGAACAATATAACTGTATTTGAAATTTGATGGTCACAAAAGTTATTATTAACATATTAGCAGAGCTTAAGGAAATGATTTTATTTTGTGAATGGAGGTCTATACTTGAGATGACTCATGGAAGATTGATGCATGCCACCTCATCTTCAAGGAGTAAATGGTCAACCTTTGTCCATTTCATTTCAAATTTTAATTCGCATGTTTTGGAAGAAATACCATAAAACTATATATGTAATAGTAACTTGTGTAGAGGGCTGCATCAGGATTTACAGACTGCCTAAGGATCGCGATACAGACCGTGTACCTTGTTACAGCCCGAGCTGAAGGCAAGGGCTGTAACAAGGTACAGGTCCGTATCAAGGTCCTTAGGCAGTCTGTAAATCTGATGCAGCCCGATACACAAGTTTCTATTACTTTTATTTCATTGAACAACCAGTCAAACGCTTTAGGTTAATGTTACATGTCCCCTTTTTTTATATTGTCAGCAATTTAAAAAAAAAATGTTAAAAAAAAATAATGAAAAGTAAAAGTGAAATTGAAAAACATAGACATGAAATGTGAGGTTACCTGAAACTAATTAATATTTAAAACAATGTGAGATTAATTCATTTTGTTTTATCTTTCTCGGGTAGCACATTGAAAAAAAACAATAAATTGTGACTTGTAAGCTAAATATGTTATTGTTCTGCTGACGTCACCACCGGGCTGTATTGGATCCCAATACAGCCCGCTCAGAGTACTGTTTGAACTGTATGTTGAAATACAGTATACCATGTGATAGTAATTGAACCAATTGAATTTTTTGTAACAATAGTGATATGAAATAATTATACAATAGCTTGAACATCCTAGATGTCTCGAACCCTTTTTCTAGTCCCTTTGTTCAATTTTAAATATAATTTGACCTCGATATCTTGAACACCCCTCTATCTTGAACTGTTTGCATCGGTCCATCGAAGCTGACTGTATACAGTGGATTCCTGTTAATTGCAGACCGTATTTGTCAGGAAAAAATATGCAATTATCAGGAATATTCTATTAAGAGGAGTTTTCAATCTAAAAGAGTCAAATGATGAGTTAATCATTAAACAAACACAGATATTACAGTCTGTTTTTACAAAATTATTGATTTGACATCTCATAATTAGATATCTCATTTTAATTAGTTTTTTTCAGAATAATTTGCTAAAAAATATATATTTTGTATGTTTAATTTCTCAAAACATGTCTTGATTTGAAAATGAAACTATTCAATTAACAGCAATTTTTTAACTATTCAGATGGCAATTAAAAGGAATAAATAATATAGACGCATATAGTAAATGGTTTTGTGCAGCAGAATTGTATACAATTAAGAGAAATATTCTTTTAAGAGGTATGCAATTAAATGGAGTTGACTGTATTTTTATTTATTTTAAGGTTCCTCTGGATGTTACAGAAATAATAGTAGACAATCATCCTGTTAAAATCGGTCTTTCTGATGCTTATTATATAGATGCAACTGTTGGAGGTCAGTATTTAGAACTTTATGATATCTATGTTATACTTTCTCTAAATTTCGTTAGCTTCTCTGAAAATTCTTTTCATATTATTTTTATTCAAACTTTTTGGGGGTCTTTCAAATTTTTATTAGATGAAATTTAACTCATGAAGTTTTTTTAATTGACTATATAGCTAACTGTTTGCTATTATTTTTATACAACCGCAAATAATTTTGTGGTCGTATAATGGTATGGCACTGTCGTCGTTGTCATTGTCGTCATCGTTGTCATCGTCGACGTCTTTGTCTGTAGACACTTTAAGTTTTGGCCAATAACTCAAGTTCAAGTCGATCAATCCTTATGAAATTTTAACACAATGTTCCTTGGCACAAAAGGAAGGTGTGGATTGGTTTTGGTTTTTTAGGCCCCTCCCATTTTTAAAATAGGGGCCAAAAGGGGCAAAATTGGGTGTTTTCACCTATTTAGCTGTAGAATTTTTATTAATCATCGGATTTTGATGGGGTTTCTTTCAGTGTGCTCCTGAGGTAATTTCCAATCAGTAGTATGCAAAAACAGATTTCACGTCGCATGTACCGTTCATGAGATAAATGGGGTCCAAAAGGGGTGAATTTTAAAAATTTTATTTTTAGTCTGATTTTGATGCCGTTTTTTGCAATGGATTTCTTATTAAAAAAAAAATAGGCGCTGCACCATCAGACTTTTTGATAATTTGTTTCCTTTCCAAGTTATGAGGGGCCAAACGGGGCAAAAATTGCAAACATGCAGATTACATAAAATTTTTATTTTTCATGGGATTTCGATGGGATTTTTTTCTTTGGATTCCTCTTGATGTAAGCTTTCAGAGGTATGTCATTGGATTTGGCGTAGCTCTTTCCGTTTCCGAGCTATGAGGGGCCGATGGGGCTAAAATCTTAAATTTACAGATAACCTAAAATTTTTATTTTTCACCAGATTTTGATGGGATTTTTTTCTTTGAATTCATCTTGATATAAGCTTTGGTGGTATGTCAACAGATTTTTCATAGCTTACCGTTTCCGAGCTACAAGGGGTCAAAGGGGCCAAAATTGCAAATTTTTTAAATATGTGAAATCTTTATTTTTCATCAGATTTCGATGGGATTTTATTCTTTAAATTCCTCCTTATATAAGCTTTCAGTCCTATGTCAACGGATTTTGTGTAGCTATTATGGCTTCGGATCTACAAAGGGTCAAAGGGGCCAAAATTGCAAATTTTTAAAATATTTGAAATCTTTATTTTTCATCGGATTTCAATAGGATTTTTTCTTTGGATTCCTCTTGATGTAAGCTGTTGGTAGTATGTCAGTGGATTTTGCATAGCTATTACTGTTTTCAAGCTACAAGGAGTCAAAGGGGCCAAAATTGTAATTTTTCGAAATATTTGAAATCTTTATTATTCATTGGATTTCGATCAGTTTTTTATACGACCGCAAAAAATTTTGCGGTCATTTATTGGTATGGTGCTGGCGTCGGCGGCGTCTGTGGACAGCGTAACTTTGCTTCTAGTGGACGGATCATTATGAAATTTTAGTATGATGTATCTTGGCACACGCGTAAACAGAGGTTTTAATTTTGAGTTGGTGGCCCGCCCGTTTTAGAAAAAGGGGCCAANTGCAATTTTTCTAAATATGTCAAATCTTTATTTTTCATTGGATTTCGATGGGATTTTTTTCTTTGGATTCCTCTTGATCTAAGCTTATAGTAGTATGTCAACAGATTATGTGTAGGTCTTACCGTTTCCGAGCTACAAGGAGTCAAAGGGGCCAAAAATGCAATTTTTCTAAATATGTCAAATCTTTATTTTTCAT
>MJUU01025089.1:103840-120233 GCA_002080025.1 Modiolus philippinarum
TTATCCATTTTTAATAAGAATTTCATTGTTGTTTGAATGAAAATTTAATGTTGTAAATGTGTGATAAATCAGCTTTTTCGGAAAATTTTTCAGAATGATTTTATGTTGAGTAAATCAAAAGTTACAACCAAAAATTGTAGCCGGGACACCGCTTTTTATTTCGATAAAACTGGTTTGTTAAAAAGTTTCAAATCCCTGTTATATTAGTCCCAGTTATAAGATTTAGGGATATCCTATATGCAGATTCGTATTTCATCAAGTTGATCTGCTTTAGTTTAACAATGAAGGGATATGGAGTAAATGCAGATGAGACAAAGTCTCTACAAATACATGGTTATAATAAGCAATGGAACAATGCTTTTATTGTTGTTCTTCATCTTGCCACTTTATTTAAGGTATATGAAAATTTAAGTATTTAATTTATTTAACTGGATTTATTTGTTCTACTGGAGGAATTATTAAGGCTTACAGAAGTTTCTGTCTTGTTTTTACAGACACCTGTGTATTTTGCCCATATTCATGAAGCAAATGGTCAGCTTAAAGTTGAGAATGGAATTACGGTTTACATTGCTAAAGACAGTCTCAGAGATTCTGTAGGAGCCAATCTTTATCTGGACGAGGGTTCAAAGGTTATATTCCCACCAACAACCTATATGGAAGAAGTATTGACTGTCCATGGTGACATGATTGGGTTGGACCACTTCTATACTAGAGGCACTTCTATATTGTACTACACAGGGTCATTGTCTGGTAATATGGCAGCAAAAATAAATTCAAGATTCCAGCTTTCATCTGTAACTTTACTGAACCAAGGCATGATGCAGTTACATAATGATGATTATAATACTATTGCAGGACTGACTTTAGTAGCACAGTATTTCCATATACAGCATGAGAGTACAATTGAAGTCACTTGGGCCTCTTCTATTGTCAGTGGTGTGTTTGATATTGAGAAATCTGGAACAGTCACTGGTGTTGGAAAGGGTTATGAAAAATCACAAGGTCCAGGGACAGCCTCTAGTTGTGCAGCAGGGAGAGGGGCTGCACATGGAGGGAATGGGGGAACTGGCTACAATAGCTGTAGTGGCAGTAGTTACTGCTCTGGAAGCACATCAACATACGACACAAAATGTACACCATCCACAGCTGGAAGTGGAGGTGGAACTTGTAGTGATGGTTATGGTGGAAGTGGTGGGTCTTCATTTAAAGTAATTGCACATGATGCCATGTTTGTGGAAGGGGAGATAACAATGAATGGTATAGGTGAATCAGGTGGTGGTGGTGGAAGTGGAGGTTCTGTATGGATGGATTGTAATGTTATTGAAGGTTGGGGAGAACTGAAGGCAGATGGTGGTGATGGGAGTTCTCATTGTCTGTCTTGTTATCATTCAAGTTGCTGCTGTAGACATTATGGAGGTGGTGGAGGGGGAGGAAGGATAAGAACTTTTACTGGAAATTACACACATAAAGTCCTAAAGCATCAAAGATATGTGGATGGTGGAATTGGTTCTAGCAGTGCAACAGATGGTGGAAAGGGAACGTTATGTGAGTCAACTGGGAATGAATGTAGTGGTCAAGGCAATTACACATCAGGATCGTGTGTGTGTAACTCAGGCTACGTAGGTACCAACTGTCAATATCAGTGTAATCCAGGAACAACCTGCTCAGGTCATGGAACATGCTCACAGTGGGGAAAATGTATTTGTGACAGTACTTATGTTGGCCATCGTTGTGATAGTCAATGCCATGACAACACCACTTGTTCTGGACATGGAAAATGCACATCTATTGGGACTTGTGTCTGTGACCCTTGTTACCATGGAAACGACTGTTCCATATCATGTAATGGCCAAGGTCAGTGTGTTGGAGAACAGTGCATCTGTGATGATTGCCACCTCGGAGAATTCTGTGAATCAGAATGTAACGATCATGGTACATGTAATGTGAATGGTACCTGTGTTTGTGAAAATAATTGGCAAGAAATGAAATGTACAAGGCCTGGTTGTCCATCTAAAACATCTGATGAATGTTCTGGACATGGCATATGTATGGCTGGTAGTGGCAAATGTTATTGTGAACCTGGTTGGGCAGGTGAGTACACCTCATGTTTTAGAGTATTATAATACTGAAGGTATGTTTTTAAAATGCCACAAACTTAATTTTAGCTCCCATTTAAATTAAGTGATAACAGAACCATCAGTCTAAAGCAAATTATCCAAGGACAGTGGCAACATCAAACAAAGACAATTAACATGAGTACGGCACAGAAAAGAAAATGAAGAAATACAGACATAAAAAGATAAAAAACACAGACTCAATAAAAAAAACCACAGGTGAGATCAGGTGCACCAGTAGAGTAAGCATTTTCTGCTTCTTATAAGACACCTGTCATCTACGGTAGTAAAGTCAAATCTGGTAGTAAAGCTTACTTAGTAGGGGTATAGTGTGATGGTGTTGTCGTTCAGTCTGTCCTTCCATTCACCCAAGACACTTTAGTTTCTGGAAAAGTCACTTCAGAATTACTTTGTGGAATTGAAGGAAACTTGCATCACTTCAGAATTACTTTGTGGAATTGAAGGAAACTTGCATCACTTCAGATTGAAGGAAACTTACATACATAAAAGCAGCAGAAGTGATTAAGAGGTCATAGGTCAAGGTCAGAAGTACTTGATGTACTTAAATAGAAAAAAAATGTGCCTAAGATTGGTTTCTGGAGCCCAACTTAAGAGTGCCTTTAGGGATTTGGATGAAATTTACATAACTGAAACTTCATAAGTAAGAAAGACACTAAATGGTTTTTGGTCAGTAAGACAAAGTTAAGAATAACATGTATATCGATTGATTTATTTCTGCTGTGCTTTTAGCAGGGGATATATGGTGGCAAGATTTTCCCTCAGTTTTTCTACTTAATTTAAAGATTTTAGTATCTTTTGTTTTAATTTTGGAGATTAGAGTTGTTATGGTCTTCAAAATTGCAAAATCCTGCAGGGAGTGGGACCTCTAGCATCTCATCTCAAAGACAAAAGAATAGGGATTAATTGTAAAATGAAAATATTGAACAAAGTGTTGCACAAAATATCAGCAGCACAGCCATCTTCATCAAATGTCTCTAGTTCCACAGTAAACAAATGTTACATCACAGATAACATTTAGGCCATAATAAATATATCCTAGATTCTCATCCCTACCACCCTGATTTTTTCACCCTTCTCAAAAAATATTATTTTGCCAATTATGGTACATTCTTTTCGAATGACAACATTTTTCACAAAATGTGATAAAAAATATACAGTAAAATTTGCCGCCCATCCCAAATTTTTAGAAAATATGGATGAGAATCTATGATTTAATTTATTACAGCGTTATCCTGATTTTATAATCAGTGATGATAGTTTACTGATAGAAAAAAATGACAAGCAAAAAGTGATGATAATCATTATTTCTGTTATTGTCCTACATAATGACTTTGTTTTGTATCGCATATTTTTATCAACATGGATTCTTGTTTGTCTCTATGCTTAATTTTTTCTATGGATTTCTATATAAACATATATGAGATTGTCGATTGAATGGCAACAAGAATTCAAATGTATAGAAACCGGTTTGTCTTGAATCTCTCTTTATATGCCTCTAGATCTAGGATGGAGTTGTTTTTGTCCTGTCTGTCTGTGCATCCAAAACTTTAACCTTGAATATAACTTTTGAACCATTTAAAATAAATTTGTCATACTTGGCTAGTGTATAGGTTAAGTCAAAAGGGACATAAATATGCCAACAAACATTTAGGTTAGGTTAAAGGTCAAGGTAACAGAGGTCAAAACTTGCCCCTTGAAGTATTGCAGCTTCTGGGGGCATATGTAGTGTTTCACAAATGCATCTTGTTTATTGTTATAGAATAATTCAAAGACACAATGAAATCAAACGCTACTGGAACTTCTTGATATTTAGAAATTAAACTTCAAATCACTAGAACTGATTCTTATAATGATAATGAATTTACAATATTGGTTTAGAATATAAATTTTTCTTACAGTATAAAAATGTACAAAATATTCTGTATGTTTTTTTCAAGATGAAGATACTGGTTGTGGTGATCCTGATTGTCCTGGCGAGCCTAACTGTAATGACCGTGGATATTGTAATCCTGATTATAACCCACCAAAGTGTACCGACTGTGATATAGGATGGATGGGACCTGCCTGCGACGATCCCTGTATTCATGGTTCACCTAATGATACTGTGTGTATGTGTAATACCACCTGTTACCATGGTGCTGGTTGTAACATTCAGTGCTCGGGTAATGGAGTGTGTGATGATCAATATGATTGCTTTTGTGATCCATTGGTTGGATGGAGTGGGACCTATTGTGAAGTACCGGGATGTCCACGACATCCAGATACGGATGTGGAATGTAGCGGACATGGTGATTGTAACAGTGAGGATCGTACATGTAGCTGTTTTGCTGGTTGGATGGGTGTCGCCTGTCACATAGCTGACTGCCCAGGAGAACCAAACTGTAATGATCGGGGCATTTGTGATGAATGGAACTTTGATCCTCCTGAATGTAAGAATTGTACAGGAGATTGGATGGGCCCTGCTTGTAATGATCCCTGCGTAAACGGAACTGAAACACCAATCAATTCTGGATATTGTGAATGTGATCCAGGATTTGCAGGAGTTGGTTGTAACTCGGAATGCTCTGAACATGGAAGGATTATAAATAGAACATGTGAATGTGATTATGTAACTGGTTGGAAGGGAGATCTATGTGACATTCCAGGATGCCCAGGATTGTTCAAATTGGATTGCTCAAATAGAGGTAAATTTTATAACAATTTTGTTGATCAACTTAGATATGGAAATAATGGAATTAAATGTATGGCAGATTTCTGTATTTTATACACTTTGGTGTGGGATGCCCCCAACAAAAAAAAAATACATGCACATTTAAAATACAATTTGACAATTGAAATTTAACCATCCCCAACAGGAAAAAAATCATGGCTGTTCGTAACCACCCCAAACAGAAAAAAACACTGTTGCTCTACCGCCTCCAGTTGGAGGTTCAAATGAAAAACCCTCATTACAATTAAGGTTACAATCTCGGATTGCAACAGCCAACATAGAACTGTACTTCAACATAGTAATATCTTGAATTGTTTTAGTTTTGGTTAGCAGTACAGGCTGTAATCGTAGAACAATTTTGCTTTACAGGAGGATGTGAAAGTGCTACACATACATGTACCTGTAGGCCGGGATGGACTGGTATTGGTTGTGAGTATGCAGACTGTGCTGGTACTCCAGACTGTAATGATCATGGCATCTGTGATGATGGGGTAGACCCACCTGAATGCAGGTATGTGTTACTCTGAATATGTTAAAGCTGAAAATAATGGAGCTGCTGCATTTACATGACAAAAATTAGCCATGAAAAGATATGGAGTAAATACACATGGGGCAAAGTCTCAACAAATACATGGTAAAAACTGATTAATGTCACAAAAATTAGCATGTCTTATCAGAATAAAAAGTATTCAAAGTAATTATACTATAACTTATCTGAGATTCTGATTATCCCAAAATATTCAATGAATGATGGAATAACACAGTAATTCACGAATGTGCGCAGCGCATGAGTGAATTAATGCGTTTTTCAATTATGAGTTGAATATTTACGATAATCATAATCTCGGATAAGTTATTGTTTTTATTATATAGACCTTCTTACATAAAATATAGCAGTTCAATTTAAGTTAAGTTGTATGAACTATGTTTTCTATGTTAATCCACTGCAATGTTTACTTAACAACAATGTTGACAACGTCTATTGTGACGTCACTTCCTAGAGTGAAATTATGGAAAATAATTTCACAGTTAATTATTACTTTTATTTCACTGAGAACTTTTAATCTTTCATCACAATCTATATAATAAATATATTTAATTAATTGGAATGTTAGATTTTAAAATATATATGTTGTTGATGTATTGTGAAAGTAAAGATGAAGAATGGTTAGTTAAATGTTTTTCGTTATTTTGACAAAATATGTCCGACATTTTGTTTGCAAAAACAAAAATATAAATAACTCTGCTGATTTCTGCCATGTAAACAAAGTCATATTTGTGATATTGAAGGTGTAACTCTAACTGGTTTGGCCATGCCTGTGAAGAACCATGTGTTAATGGAGAAGTTAGTCCTGTTGGAAGTAACAACTGTACATGTCATCCAGGCTGGGCAGGAATTAATTGTGACTCCGAATGTTCAGAACATGGACATATTGTAAACAATGCATGTGTTTGTGATGTAAACTACTGGGGTGAATTGTGTGATATACCTGGTTGTCCTGGCATTGGAGAAAGCTGTAGTAAGAATGGAATATGTAACTCTGTCTCACACAATTGTGATTGTTTTGAAGGCTGGACTGGTGATGGATGCCATATTGCTGACTGTCCAGGCGAACCAAACTGTTTTGAAAGAGGAATCTGCAACGATACATTTAATCCTCCAATATGTTTAGATTGTGAACAAGGTTGGATGGGACCTGATTGTAATGATCCCTGTGTAAATGGAACACAAGTACCTGCCAATAGTGGACAGTGTGAATGTCATTCCTGTTATAATGGACGGGGGTGTAATGCAGAATGTAATGGTCATGGAAAATGTAATGGAACCCACTGTTTATGTGACGTTGCATGGAGAGGATCCAAATGTGAAGTACAAGGTTGTCCTGGCTACAATCATGATTGTACATTACATGGTGTGTGTAACTCTGCTCTACAGGCATGTGTGTGTATACCTGGTATGTATCGTTGTCAAGACAGTGGCTTTTATATTTCTCTTGTGTATTCCTTTTATGAGTTTTTTCATAAGAGTATCTGTATTTATAATTATTTATAAATTTTAAGATGCTCTTAAATTTAAATTGTGCTGAAGATTTCTTCTCAGGTGATAGGGGCCGCCATGGCACCACTGTTGCATTGGCACATTTCAGTAGATTTGATTTACTTATTCCTTTGAAGTTTTGCATTAGAATGGAAATACCATATTAAATTTTAGGATCTGGAGAAAATTGTACTGTTGCAAGTATTGACTTGTACAAAACCTGATAGTGTTAATAGAACATAGTTATATATGTTGACATATATTAAAATACAAACTGAATTCAAAATACATTTCAGCCTTTATTTTATTCCATTTTCTGACAGGTTGGACAGGTGATGGATGTGATATCCCTGATTGTCCAGGTGGTTGTGGAGGTAATGGATTCTGTAATGGAACAGACAGAGATATACCAGTGTGTGAATGTCAACCAGTAAGTGTGAAATTGTACAGAAATCTAAAAATAGATATTCCAGAGTGTGAATGTCAACCAGTAAGTGTGTAAATTATACAGAAGTCTAAAAATAGATATACCAGAGTGTGAATGTCAACAAGTATAAGTGTGTTAAGGAAATCTAAAGGTCATACCTGCCAACTGACCCGTATTCGTCGGGTTACACCCGTAATTTTGACCCTTCACCCGTATTTCTAATGACACCCGCAGTGTCACGGAATTTGTTATGTTCACCCGGAATTATGCCGCACCGGAATCATGCCGTATATTAGAAAATAAAAGCATTCGGAATCCTCGGGAGTTTTCAACTCTTTTGAAGCATTCTGAATCGATGTAAACAAAGACAACAACGTGAATTCTCAGAAAATATTCAGTTAACACTAATTTGGATGTGTTGTTAATTCAGTATAGCCCATCAATATGAAATTTGATTACTTTAATAAGTGGCCAGGTGGAGGAAATGTGACTATGTGACGTGGAAGTTCAATTCGGCAGCTTTGCTTTGTACTAACAGTTCAAAAACAGAACATCGAATTATTTTTGAAGATTACCATTTGATTAAAATTTGTTTGGTCCTGTATATTATCCATCATTGTTCATTTATAAAAAAAGTAGAACTAGTTCAGACCTGACGTACAATTAATATTTGTTCTGTGATGTTAGGAATAGCCAACCAGTTCAATATATTCTTAAATTTGCTTATAACCTTTAACAAAACCTTTGCACTGACAGAAATGAGCTTAAAAAAGTGTAAAACATGCTGTAATACAATTTCACACATGGTCCATGTGACAGTAACAGGCGTGTAACACGCAAGACTTCCAAATGTTTTCTCGAAAAAGTTTGTTACGCGCTATGACCCTCATTTTCATTTTCAAATGAGGGTCATGAGGGTGACCCTCATTTGGGCTTTCAGAGGTTGACAGGTATGAGGTAGATATACTGGGGTGTGAATGTCAACAAGTTGTGTGTAAATTATACAGAAATCTATAAATAGTTATACCAGTGTGTGAATGTAAACCAGTAAGTGTATAAATAATAAAAAATCCAAAGGTAGATATACTGGGATGTGAATGTCAACAGGTAAGTGGGTAATATACCAGTGTGTGAATTTCAACAATTAAGTGTGTAATATAAAAGTGTGTGAATGTCAACAAGTAAGTGTGTATAATATACAGAAATCTAAAAATATATAAACCAGTGTGTGAATGTCAACAAGTAAAGTGTATAAATACAGAAATCTAAAAATTATACAGAAGTGTGAATGTCAAAGAGAAAGTATCCAGAAATCTAAAATTAGGTTTAAAGGTGTATGAATGTCACCAAGTAAGTGTGTAAATTATACAGAGGACTATAAATTAAAATCCCATCGAAAATAAAAAAAAGGTGTGGAGTAAGTCAAGTCTGTGCTGTTAGCCACTTATTAATAATCCCTATGCCCCAGACTAGTAAAATCAGTTTCAGGCTAGTAAAAATTACAAAACACTAGCCTGATGGACTAGTCAAAATTTTGGACCTACTAACCCTCGGGCTACTGAATAAAAAAAGTTTTGGCACAGACTGTAAGTCTATGAAGTACAAAATCCAAATCAATACAAGGAAATACAAATTAATGGATCAACACTTAAATACGGGTCTTTCAAGATAGGAACTTTCATGTAATTGAAGGTGGAAACAATCGCCTCAAATACCAGCGAGACAGAGTGACTGGATTCTTGATCTATTGAAATGAATATACATATCACATAAAAAACAAAATATTTATGAAATTTAATTGACTAAAAACTATTTACCTAAAGTGCTATAACAGATTAAATATAAACCACCCTTAGCTCAACAGTGTTCATTAATTAGTGATTCCCTCTCAATGTATTGATGTATCGATTTTTTTTTTTCGTATAATATCAGAACTTTATTCTGGATTGAACACAACTCAGAGGTCGTGTATTGTTGTTCTCTATCTTTTAATAAAAAAACAATTTAAGACTCAGCATTTAAGTTATTCATCATAACTATTTATCATTATAGTGCTTACAATATGACCCTAGAAACTGTTTGAGATGAATTCATTGCTACGTATATCAGCCAACCTACATCCATGTTTAATCTTGCCTATAGTTGTGAAATTTTCAGAAAAAAAAAATGTTAAGTTATGCAAATAGCTACACCACCTTGCACCACAAAGGGGAATCATGTGTCTATCTTTCTGTTCTTCATTGGAAGGTAATTATGAATTCAGATCTACTATTGAAGTTGTTCACCAACCCAGGTTTAATTTTTGGTTTCGGAGATCCAAGTCGTTCCGAAGTTATACCCTTGATTTTGGGTTTCCTACCAATAACTTGTGAACATAATTGCAGACAGTCTTTCAACTTGGTATGCAAATTATATATCACAAAAGTCTGGCATACTTTGAGTTTAAGTGGTTCTGTAGTTATGCCCATTTTTAAACTTTGCATTACATCTTCAATTAGGACTTTACAACTTAAAATCTTCAAATCATATATACAATATATGAAATAAAAACCTTGGAGTGAAAATTGGTTATAGTTTTAAACATATTGATTATAATTTCCTCTACAGATAAAAATGAATGGTTTGATATTATGTGTTGAAATACATATTTTGTAGGGATGGTATGATGTAGATTGTAGCAAACCTTGTGTGAAGGGTTATGTAAGTGCTGATAACACATTCTGTCACTGTGATGATTGTTATACTGGGGCTAGTTGTGAATTGGAATGTTCTGGAAATGGTCTATGTGTCAATGAAACATGTGACTGTTTTACAGTAGAACCAGGTAAACTTAAATCTAATAATCTTGTCTGACATGGTTTCTAAAATTAAGGAATGATTCATTGTGATGCTATTTCTTCCTCCTTTAGGAAAACAGCAGTTTAATTTGATTTTAGATAAAGTTTGTTTACATATATGTAAAGTAAGTCTAAAAAGGACAATCCAAGGACAATGGCAACATAGGAAAAACAAAGAGACAAAGACATAACTTGAGCATGGCACAGAAAAAAAATGAAGACTCACACATATACAAAAATGAACAACAAGGACCCAATAAAAAACCATGGTTGAGATCAGGTGCATCGGTAGATTAAGCATCTCCTGCTTCTTATAAGACACCGGTCATGTTGAACACGTCAACCCCAGTGGTAAAGTCAAATCCGATAGAGGAAAAACTAACTTTAGAGGCAGAGAGAGAGATTAGACAAATTATACATTGCAGATATGATGTGTTCAAGTTGTATTTGAAGAATTTCAAAATTTTCAATTCAGTCAATTGCACTTTATCTTTATTAAATTTCCCAGCTCAATTCAAACTTTACCTATAACCCTATAACAATTGTGCAACATAACATTACATACTATTGTAAACACAAATGAAGACAGTGAAAAGTAAATAGTAGAATATGATAGGGCAGTCAACCAAAATACTAACAGATTCTTTTTCTAACATGAATTCCTTTCATATCGACAATGAACCCAGCATTGATATGTGTCATGAGTTTTTAAAGCCTTGCTATGTATATTTAAATTGACATTACTGTTGTAGGTAACAGTTGGGTAGGAGATAAATGTCAGGAAGCAGGATGTCCTGGGGAAGATGGAGCATGTAATGGTCAGGGAAGTTGTAACAGTGCCTTGGGAATTTGTACCTGTGAGCCAGGCTGGAAGGGGGATGACTGTGCCACACCTACTTGTCCAGGAACACCAGAATGTTCAGGTAAGAATTTTAGTTAGTCTTGTTTGTAAAAATTTGTCATGTAATAGGGGCAGGTAATGATTACTGGTATGTCTCATTGGAGATAAAAGTCCTGTTAAGATGATGAAAATCTTTTATCCTTTAGCAGCTGTTCAGAATAGTTCAAAATATATATATGTTGACTGAATAAATAGACTAAGGAATAGCACTTTCGGCAGCTGCAACGAGGGCAGCAGCAGCGTCAACAATTGCAAAGTATTGTGAATTTACAAGCTTATGTTAGTTGTAGGTCCATAGTATTTGATGTGCAGTTGCACAAGTATGGGTACAACTCAAATCCCTACTTAGTTTATGGCCCTGGCCCCTTAGTCACGCATGAAAGATCACCTAAGTTTTATGCAAGCAGTTTGTACAGCCTGTACCAGTAGTCCTAGCCACTTGATATTTGACATGCAGTTGCACTTTCAGGTGTACATACCGATTCTATGCCCAGATGAGTGATCACATCATTTCTTTCCAGGGAAATTATAAACACAGTTAAAGAATTATATTTTATTTTCATGGCTGCTGCAGTTGATCAATGTGCAAGTTAAGGTGATGCAAGGGGCAGACAAGACATATCCTGTGTCCACAGTTTATTTTTTTTAGGCCCCTGGGATGACAAGTCGGGGGCATATTGTTTTACCCTCGTCTGTCTGTCCGTCTGTCCCATCTCTGATGAGCTGTTATTCTGGATAACTCCTCCCATTATATTAATAGAAAAAAGAAGGGAAACGGGGAATGTGTCAAAGAGACAACGACCCAAAGGGGAGTAATAACAACTCATAAGATCTTCACCATAAGATCTTCAATGAACGGTGAGAAAACCCCACACCCAACGGCAGGTCGGAGTCCGCCCCTGAACAAAGAGCAATCAAGTCCAGCGAAATAAACATCATCCTAATAGACATAAAGTAAACTAACTAGAAAAAGGACAAGACACACAGAGGCTTAATCAATTCCTGACTTAGGACAGGCGCAAACCTGCTGCGGCGGGGTTAAACTAGTTTTATTGGATCCAAACCTTCCCCCCCACAGCCAATGTGATAAATCAAAAAACAATCGTAACAACAGTAAAATTCAGTTGGCAACAGGACTGAGTCAATTGTGAAAAATGAAACTGAAAGAACATGAAATCACAAGAGACTACTAACAGTTAACTGACATGCCAGCTCCAGACCCATCACCAACTGACAAAGTAAGTTATGTTCCCTCAGTATACAGCTTCCACCAAGCTCCCTTCCTGTGAGGAGTTTAGCATAATGATTTCATGTATATACCGGAATACATAACCCGTGTCCATGCAATACAGATTTTAGAAATTTAGAATGTGTTTAGTTAAATTGCAAAGACCCTATAAAAAATCAATGTTAATACCAAAGAAGGCCATACGTAATGACTTGACGACAATACCGTAATTATTAAAGCTACATTTCTTTTTCTTTGCACAGTGATTAGGCATAGATTGAAGATGTGCATATTGTCATGGTTTAGATTTTGGCCCAAAATTGTGATTTCGAGGTGTAGGTGAACTTACACTTTATCGAATTATGTACAAATGTATTCTGAAACTGTTATTCCGGATAACTCCTCCCACAATATTAAAGCTGCATTTATTTAACTTTGCACAGTGATTAGGCATGGATTGAAGATGGGCATTTTTTCATTTTTTAGATTTTGTCCAAAAATTGTGATTTTGAAGGATAGTTAAACTTTGTCATTTTGTCAAAATGTGTATTCTGGAACTGTTGTTCCAGACAACACCTCCCACAATATAAAGCAACATTTATTTTACTTTGCACAGTGGTTGAATATGGATTGGAGATAACGATATTGTTACATTTTAGATTTTGGTAAAAATGTTTTATGGTTGGGGGGGGGGGATACTTAAAATTTTCAATTTCATTAAATGTGTGATCTGCACCTTTTATTCCCATTAAATTCTACCAAAATATTACAGCTACGTTTGTTTTACCTTACACAGTGATTAGCCATGGACTTTATATGTGTGTATTGTCACAATTTTGATTTTGACCTAAATTTGTGTTTTTTGTGGGGTTGAGGTGGACTTGGCCATTTTATTGAAATATGTGCATTTGAGCATCGGTTCTGGATAACTCCTGATTAGTTATATCAGTAATTTAAGTTCCTGAAATTTGTTTATCAAGTGCTTAGAAATTAGATGTCTATGTTTTATTATTAACCGCGGGGCATCATATGTGTCTTGCAGACATAAACAGAGTAGCTAAATTTTATCTTAAATTTGAATATAAACACATCAGGAAAAACATTGGATGATGGCAGCAGGCCTTAGGGGCATTTACCTTCTAGTATTCAGTATATTTTATGGCATTGTGTTACTGGAAATTGTCGTGTTTGATTTTCAGTACATTGAATCTTTATTCAGTTTGTTTATGTGTCGCCTGCGCTCACACAGTGGCGACATATAGGGATCACTATCGGTCATCTTGCGTCGGTGTCGTCATCGGCGTCACAAAAATTACTGTCACATTTTTCTCAGGAACCATGTATCCGAGCCTTCTGCAATTTGGCAGGGAGTATTAGTATGGAGACTTATACCATGTAACAAAGTTTTGGATCTCTCACATGCCCACATCCTGTTTGATGGAACTTAGATATTTTTTTTTGCGTCTTGAAAATTTCTGTCAAGTTTTTCTCAGGAACCACAGATTCCAGCCTTCTCTATCAGTATGATGACCTTTATCGTGTAATAAAGTTTTGAATCTCTTGCATGCCCACTTCCTGTTTGACAGAACTTAGAATATTTTTGCAGATCTGCATCACAAAACATTTCTGTCACATTTTACTCAAGGACCACATATCCCAGCTTTCTGTAATTTAGCATGGAATATCAGTATGGGGACCTATACTGTGTAATCTCTGGTGTACCCACTTCCTGTTTTACTGAACTTATAATATTTTTGGAGTCTTGAAAATTTCTGACATGTTTTTCTCAGAAACCACATATCCCTGCCTTCTGCAATTTGGCATTGAGTATCAGTATGGGGACCTATAATGTGTAAGAGGGTCTTGAATTTTTTGCATGGCCACTTCCTGTTTGACAGAACTTAGAATATGTTTTGTGTTATTACGTAGGCGACACATGTCTTCCGTGGAAGACTTATTATAAGCTTCATCTAGGTATGTTCTTCTCATAGCAATGTTATAAGTTACAGAGTATGTTAGTGACATAATATAGAAGAGTTAAACTTTGATGACTCTAACACCCAAGCAGCCAATGAAAACAGTTCAAGTTAGAGGGTTGTTCCAGCTACCGAGGTTGACCTCTGTTTAAACTTAAGCAACTTTTTAGGGACCGGGAAATTGGTTTGAGACATCTATTGTGTTCGATCCATCAAAGTTCAACTGTATATACATGGTCAAACTGGGCGTGAGCATACCTTTAGTCATATAATTAAGTTTGTTTTTCCTCTACCTAATTTGACTTCACTACCGGAACTGACATGCTCAATACTTTCTGTGTCGTATAAGCAAGAGATGTTTACACTACCGTTGCACTTGATTTCAACCGTGGTTTTGAATTTGGCCTGTATTTTTCATCTGTATGTGTGCCTTCATTAGCTCACCTCACGAAGTGAGGGGGGCTTATTTATGTGATACCCCTAGCGTCGGCGTCTGTGTCCGGTTAGGAAGAATGGTTAAGGTCCATTCTTGCTTACTGACATGCCCCACATCAACCATATTGGTATGCCTGATGCATTTTGGGATGACGACTGGAATGCATGCTTCAGATGCTGTCTCTGACCTACATTTTACGCATGAGCAACTTGGTTAAGTAGAATGGCTAAAGTCCATTGCCGCCTACTGACATGGCCCACATCAACCATATTGGTATGTGTGATGCATTTTGGGATGACAACAACAGTGCATGCTTAAGATGCTGTCTCTGACCTACATTTTACGCATGAGCGACTTGGTTAGGTAGAATGGTTAAAGTCCATTCCTGGTTACCAACATGTCCCACATCAACCATAATTTATGTATGATGCATTTTGGGATGACAACAACAGTGCATGCTTTGGATGCTGTCTGTGAGCTATATTTTACGCATGAGCGACTTGGTTAGGTAGGATGGTTAAAGTCCATTCCCGCTTACGGACATGACCCACATCAACCATATTAGTATGTGACGTGATGCATTTTGGGATGATAACAACAATGCATGCTTCAGATGCTGTCTCTGACCTACATTTTATGCATGACTGAATCTGCTATAAAGAATGACTATAGTCCATTCCTGTTTACTGACATGTGCAACATGTGACAATGCTGCTTAACGAGGTGAGCTTAGCAGGCTATGGCTGCTTTCTATTTTTTTCTTTTCTTTGCCATGCCAACATATCTGATGTCTTTATGTTTTGTTTTTTCTGATGTTGCCATTGTCTTCAGCTTTTTTATCCCCTTGCCCAACGAAGTTGGGGAGGGGATATAGCATCTCGCCCGTCCGTCCGTCCGTCCGTTCGTCCCACCTCAGGTTAAAGTTTGCGTTAAGGTTCATATCTCAGGAACTACATGTGGCACATCAATCATTTTTGGTCAGTAGATGCGTCTGTGAGAGTGATGCTGCTTCCGATGATAATTGGGTCACTCTGACCTACATTTCATGCTTCAATGACTCAGGTTAAAGTTTGCGTTAAGGTGCATATCTGAGAATCTACATATGGCACATCAATCATCTTTGGTCAGTAGATGCGTCTTGGAGAGTGATGCNTTGCTTTATGTAATGAATGAATGATATTCTAATGTTTATCTATTTTTGATATCGCTGTATAAGTATATTTATTGTCTTTCCATGCGACAAACACGCTGTTTTGTTTACAAATGTACACGCATGCGCATGGTTTGGTTTTAATTGTTACTTGTTACTTGTCTTGTAAAACCTCCAGCGTTGGAGCACTGCACATGGCAGAATAAAAATATCTTATACACACGCGATTTCTCATTAAAAAAATTTAAAACACACTATAACATAGCACCCGCAACCTTAAAAGCGAACAATGNGAGAAACTACATGTGGCACATCAATCATCTTTGGTCAGTAGATGCGTCTTGGAGAGTGATGCTGCTTCGGATGATAATTGGGTCACTCTGACCTACATTTCATGCTTCAATGACTCAGGTTAAAGTTTGCGTTAAGGTGCATATCTGAGAATCTACATATGGCACATCAATCATCTTTGGTCAGTAGATGCGTCTTGGAGAGTGATGCTGCTTCAGATGATAATTGGGTCACTCTGACCTACATTTCATGCTTCAATGACTC
>MJUU01025089.1:120830-154228 GCA_002080025.1 Modiolus philippinarum
TCAAACTTGAGATTATCAGCATTAAACTTTGTACAGTTAATCCATAATCCACAATGTGATTCTCACTTATTTTTTTACATCAAATAATACTTGAGCTGTAAAAAAGTTTTCCTTTCTAATTGTTCCCAAGTATTGATACTTTAAGTTTTGCCCTGAATTTGAGATCACAATCTTCATGATCGAGGTCAGCTACACATGATATATTCATTGCTGACAAAGCCAACCACCTTTCAGTGCAGACTGCACTTTGATTTTCTTTTCTTTGCCATGCCAACATATCTGATGTCTTTATGTTTTGTTTTTTCTGATGTTGCCATTGTCTTCAGCTTTTTTTCATTTGGAATGACTATTCTTTTCCTACCAACATTAGATTTACTGACTGACTGTTACACCATATTAGCTCACTAGCATTCTTTGTAATGTTTCCTACAGATAGCCTATTGCACATTTGAAAACTTGTGTAAACCTCTACAAATCAAAGTTTAATTTAGGGAATTTACTAGAGGAAGGATATTGGGATTAAACGGGTCTCAATGGGGCCCCTTTCCCGAAATCCCTGAAATGTTTTACCAAGTTGGAAAATATTTTACAAAGACTCTTAAACAATCTCCCTTTTCCTGGATCAAGGGGATTTTTTCGGCGCTCCCCACTTCACGCCCAACACCCTTTCCCGTTTTCATGGACACTTTTCGTGACGATCCCGTTTCCCATTTACTTTAAAAGGCCAATCCCTATTCCCACTGAAACCCCATTGAGACCCACAATTAAAGTAGTTGTCTACTCAACCACCAGAAAATATGAAATGTGATTACAGTCAATTCAGATAACAGATTTTCATAACAAATGTATTCAAATGTATAAATGTCAACTTTATTAATCAAAATATTCACTCCCTTGAGACAGAGAGAAGGAATCCTAAAAGTATACTTCCAGCTCTGGTGTTAAAGTTGATTGCTGCAAAATAGCAACCAAACAGACTGGTAAAACATCACTTCTGCTTACTATAATTTTTTGCATGTTTTTGATATGGATCTTTCAGAGATATTTTCGGAAAAGCTTTGACACTAGCCAAACTTGTAATTTCCCTTTTTTCAAAAAAAAAGTTAATTAGTTTAACTGCATTAAATTATTTATTGAATATCAATCTTTGTTTTAGTAAGAATTTAGACTGTTAATGTTTGTCGTTTTTTTACAGGACCAGACCATGGAAATTGTACAGATGGAGGCAAATGTCAGTGTAGCGATGACTGGTCTGGGCAGTACTGCCATATTGCTTGTTACAATGGCACCAATGTAGATGGCAACTGTCAGTGTGATAAACCATGTGTAACTGGTATCAGTTGTCACTTAGAATGCTCAAGTAATGGGAAATGTGATGATAATGGAGATTGCCAATGTGATTTCTATGGAAAATTCACAGGAGAAAGATGTGACGAACCTAGTTGTCCTGGTTGGCCAAATCCATGCCAAGGACACGGGACATGCAATTCTGCAACTGGAGAATGTGATTGTAACTTGTACTGGACTGGTACCGCATGTGAAATACCAGACTGTCTGGCGGTACCAGTTTGTAATGGTGTGAATGCCACCTGTGGTGTACCACCAGAGGGAGGTAACCCTAGATGTCTCAACTGCCAATATCCTTACATGGGGGACTCGTGTGAATACAGGTGTGTTCATGGAACTGCAAGGAGGGCAACTGATGGTATATGGACTTGCTCTTGTGACCCATGTTACACTGGAGTAGAATGTGACTCTCTGTGTTCTGGTAAAGGAACATGTCAGAATGACACCTGTGACTGTGGATTTGATGGTTTCCGTGGTGATTATTGTCAAATTAAAGGCTGTCCTGGATACGGCCAAGATTGTACTGGTAATGGCAATTGTATTCCAGCAACAGGTCAGTGTGTCTGTAATGAAGGATTTAAAGGAAGTGGGTGCCATATTCCATCCTGCCCACAGAATTGTAACAATAACGGAAGCTGTAGTTTAAGTGCAGACAACACCCCTACATGCTATTGCTATGCAAGCTACTTCGGATATGCCTGTCAATACAATTGTGAGCATGGAACAGTATCAAATGGAACATGTCATTGTGACAGCTGTTACAATGATTACACATGTTCTGTAGCATGTTCAGGAACAGGAAACTGTACTGGAGGAGTATGCGAATGTGGATTTGATGGTGGACGTGGTGACTACTGCGAGAAGCCAGGATGTCCAGGATATGGGTCAGACTGTAGTGGAAATGGAGAATGTAATGTGGGAACAGGAAATTGTATATGTTACGAGGGGTGGAAAGGAAGTGGATGTGAAGAGTCTGATTGTCCAGATAACTGTAATTATAGAGGTTATTGTAATGTTTCCTTGGCCAGACCAAGATGTACCAGTTGTCAAACAGGATGGATGGGCGAGTCTTGTAATGAAGTTTGTAATGGCATTCAGGAACCAATGGATAGTGGAAATTGTATATGTTCTAGTAGATGTGCATCAGGAGATTCATGCAATATTATCTGTAGTGGGTTCGGTACATGCAGTAACGAATCATGCAGTTGTGAAAGTGGACATTATGGAGATACATGTGAGAGACATCTCTGTCCAGGAATTGGTAATACACCTTGTAGTGGACATGGAGGTTGCAATACTGTCACAAAAGAGTGTACATGTGACCCTGGCTGGTATGGGGAGGACTGTAGCCTACCAGACTGTCCAGGGACACCAGATTGTAGTAACCATGGTAACTGCAGTGGTGAATTTGCCTATCCTACATGCCTGTGTGAAGGAAATTGGACAGGATACTCCTGTGAGTTACCTTGTGTGTATGGTACACCACAGACAGATTTTACCTGTGTATGTGATCCATGTTATTCTGGTTCTGGCTGTGAATCATTGTGTGGAGGACATGGTACCTGTAATAATGGAAGTTGTACATGTGATACAGCATGGTGGGGTAAGCTTTTAAGTTATTTTATTTATTTCATGTCAATAATGATTATTATATGACTATAATTATACGAGATTCTGATTGGTTAAATCAGTACTTCGCTTCCCTTATCAAAATGTGATAATCACCGTGCAATTTAGCACGTGAGGTTAACATCACTGTTAAACACTTCAGCGTGTACCCATAAATATAACAGGGAAAATCCTAGTTGTCTTATTTGATGATCACCACGCAATTTAGCACGTGAGGTAAACATCACTTTTTAACACTTCGGCGTGTACCCATATATAGTAACAGGGAAAATCCATTTCCCTCAAGTAGAAACAGTATCAAAACTAAACTGTCGAAAGAAGGAAAAGCATAAGTAAAATGTTAAATTATTCATATAATAAAACAATTAATGACTTTCGATTTCGGTTAAAACTACAATTTAACAACCCTAGAGATCCGATAACTACCTCGGCCGTAAACGGCCTCGGTAATAATCACATCTCTTTGGTTGTTAAATTGTGGTATTAACCTCATCAAAGTCATTAATTGCATAATAAATGATTTGATTGGATGAAAGAAGTCATATGAATTAAAATTATTCCCATGATTGGCAAAAATTTTCTGTGAAAAAAACAATGCTATAGTCTCCAGTTAGACAATTTTTATAGACATCATACCATGAAATAACTGTATTGTCTCCCTCTTACCAACATCAATATGATGTGACAATGGGTAACAACAACATTGATCCCCATTGAACTACTTTGATATGATATTGCAGAGGAAAACAGTCCTGTTTTTCTTTTAAGGGTCTAGCAGAATAAATCAGTCTCATTTACAATATTTTCACACCAAATTACAATGTCTTAATTGTGGAATATACCAAACTGTTTAGTTCAACTGTTGTGGCCCTCTGTTGGCATCAGATTTGTCAATCCTCCTCTGGTTGGCATATCTTTGATGATTCCATTAATAGCTTGCCATAATTAATGTTCCAGAAGCAATAAAGGGATATGGAGTACATGCACAGAGTTGTTTTCCTTGCTATATACTTGGGTAGGGTAATACTGAGCATCCCTTTGAGATTTCATCTAGAAATTTTGAAGGATCCTTGATAATTTGTACAGCTAGAAAATCTAGGATGTACCTTATAATTTATA
Organism: Modiolus philippinarum; assembly: GCA_002080025.1. NCBI lineage: Eukaryota > Metazoa > Mollusca > Bivalvia > Mytilida > Modiolidae > Modiolus > Modiolus philippinarum. Next base: position 124,926 of record MJUU01025089.1, read on the forward strand.
GTAGGGTGCCTAATGTCCAAAAAGATGCTCAGTTTCGAATTTGTATTAATGGAATAACACACAACTAATTTTTGATTTATACGCTAGAATAATTATTAAATTTTATATTTTTCATTGTCGTAGAAAGTTTCTGTGGTCACGATTTTTGTAATTTCTCATTTTTATGGGGTGCCTTATAGCAGAGCTTTAGATATTATAGAAATTATTAGGAGTCTCTGATAAGAAGCTGTTTTTGTGAAATTACAGACCTGAAATATTGTTTTGCTTGCTAGAATGTAACTTATTATTCATTGATTTTTCTAATTTGTTGGTCTTCAGTTTGGAATAAAAAGGGTCATGAATTCAAGACATTTCATTTTTTGTGGATTTACTTACCTGAATTTTTGAAATATTTTGATTTAAACAGAAACACAACAATCAGCTGTACATATGTGCCATAAATCATGGGTGTCATATCTGCCATTACCAAGAAATCAACAAATAAAAGCACTAAATTTGCGTAAAAACCGCAAAATTGAACGTTAATCTGAAATTTCCATCGCATGATAAATCTGGACAGTGTACGAAGCACAACAACTCTAATCAATATGACGGTAAAATAGCATGGTACAACAAGTCTTGTCAAATTATTTGTTGAAGATTTTATATCATTCGAATTTTGGATTTTAAAATACACATTAATGTTTTCAAATTTAAATTGAGATTTCGCTATCCATGTAGACAACATATCAGGGTTTTTGTCAAGTTTTTTGGTTTTATTAAGTTTTATGGTAGTGCATGATTTTCATAGAAGTTTATTTAAGTCATACTAAACACAAAAATGTAATTTATTTTGTCGAGGTTTTATCAAGTTTTGAAGAGGTAAGGCTTTAAAATTTAATTCAAGGTTTCCTAACAAAAACTTAGATTAATCACTATTTATTATAATTGAAAATGTCCTTTATATATTTCTGGTGCAAATATTTAAAATTGCACACCCCAAAAAACAAATCTTATCGTGAAACTTGTTTAGTGAAGATAAATGACAAATCATCATAAAAAATAAAACAAAGAAATGTCTGTATAAAATTAACATTTTTTTTTTTTCGTGTTTTTTTTTTTGTAAAATGACACCCAACTTTTAGTTGCATGAGATTTTTCTGAATTTTAGGAAATGACCTTTAAACCCATTTTAAATAAAATGTGACCAGATTTTATCCCTACTACATTATTATTTCGATGCGCCATGGTCTCCCAATTTCCAAAAATGTATAATGCAGGTGTGTGTGATTCAGTTAACCCAAACTCAATAAAATCCTCCCTTGGTTACCTACTATTAGTGCATACAGATTTAATCTGAAGAGTTACCCATTTTTATACTCCAATAGGAAAAAATATGGCTGTATGATTGTTAGGTTTCAAATTCATTCAAAACTGTTGGATATCTTCAGGTCTTATCCATTAAAAAAAGGTTTCATGTTTAGCTCACCTGCCTGTGCCAGGTTGAGCTTTTACCATCACTTGGCGTCCTTGTCTGTCCGTCGTCCTTCGTCCGGCGCAAACTTTTCATTCAAAGATCTCCTCTGAAACCGTTGGGTCAATTGGAACCAAACTTGGTCACAATAGTCCTTGGGTGGTCCCTTCCAAAGAAGGTATCTGGCAGGTCCGTACCTCATCCAAGATGGCCGCCAGCGGAGAACATAGTTATAAAATTGGACCCTATGGGAAAGACATTCAAAGATCTTCTTCTATGAAACTACTAGTTCAATTATAACCAAACTTAGTCACAATGGTCCTTAGATGGTCCCTTCCAAAAAAGTTATCCGACAGGTCCATACCTCATCCAATATGGCAGCCAGCGAAGAACATAGTTTTCACATTGGACCCTATGGAAAAGACATTCAAAGATCTACTTCTTAGAAACTACCAGTCCAATTATAACCAAACTTAGTCACAATGGTCCTTAGATGGTCCCTTCCAAAAAAAGGTATCCAGCAGGTTCGTACCTAATCCAAGATGGCCGTCAGCGGGGAACATAGTTTTAACATTGAACCCTATGGAATATACATTCAAAGATCTTCTTCTCAGAAACTACTAAGCCAATTAGAACCAAACTAAGCCACAATGGTCCTTAGGTGGTCCCATAAAAAAATGTATCTGGCAGGTCTGTACCTCATCCAAGATGGCCACCATCTTGAAGATAGTTTTTACAAAGGGCCTATTGATTTTAAGGGGAACCTCTGCCCAATATTTTAGTATTTTTATTTGAATTGTGGTCTGAATGTTTTAATTTCAGCAATATGTATTACCTTGATTATAAGTGGAACCCCCTCCCAATTTTTTTTGAATGGTGTTCTGTTATGGGTGGTAATGGATGGTGGATCTTTCGGTTGCCGTGGAAACCAAACAAGAATACTGCAATTTTAGAAAAAAAAATTATTCTGCTAAATTTTATTTTATGTTTTGTTTTTCCTATTGGAAATGCCTTTTATCTATGTCAGCCATGGTCCAGGAGAGCGATACAGGCTCTTTAGAGCCTCTTGTTTTGCTCTTGTTTCAATACCATTGAAAGTGCAAGATCGAGAAATCTCAGACACATAAAGGTAAGATTTCAACATTTCTCGGACAAGGCTTGCTGAAGAACCATTGAAATCTTACCCAAGGGTGTCTGAGGTTTCTAAATCTTGCATTTTCAGCGGTGTGTAATGGACTTTCTCACATTTATAAGCAAAAAATATGATTCATGTACCAGCAGAATATTGTTAGTGTCTGTCATGTATACATGACGTCAGACAAATCGAAAAGTCTACAGGCTTTGCAAGACATTCGGTCAGGCAAATATGGAAAAGCTGTCAGACGGAAGATAAATTTACAGGACCTACAGTTTCATCGCATATACGTTTTGTCAATATTTTACCTGACATTCTGTCCTGTTGGCTGAAAATTTTTGCCAGACTGACTCAAGTTTTGCCTGATTTGTCCTTTGGTCAGGCAGATTTCGATATGTCTGTGACATCCTTGACAACATAATGTATTTTCTCTGTAAATTTCTTATCTCAGCCATTGATTTCAGACAAAGATATCTCAAACTGCCCTAAAAAAGGTACTGGCTTGTCTCTTTTCCGATATCTGACTGAAATGTCTTACGTCTTAGCATGGAAATTTTATATTGTTTATTATGAAATTTTTATGTCAATTTGTTGATTGCAAATATGTAACAATCCACTGAGAAGATGAAGTACTGGGGAGAAATGCTTTTATTTGCATCTTCTTTTGTATAAACTGCAAGCAAGATTGAATTAATTATGAAATTTGCTGTGTATTTTTTGAAGGAGCTGATTGTAGTGAAAGAGGATGTCCTGGTGATCCAAACCAGCCAGAGAAAGGGAGTTGTACAGGTCAAGGCATCTGTATATTGGCTGACCAGAAATGTGACTGCAACTCTGAATGGCAAGGGGAAGGATGTGAACTACCAAACTGTCCTGGGGACCCAGACTGTAATTCAAAAGGTTAATAATTGGAGTTATTGGTTTTAAAACACTGTAATCAATAAATTCGGTTTCGATACATAACATGATATCCTGTTCGAATATGTTAGAAATACTTGTTTTAAGAGATCTCCCATTTCAAATGGTGTTTATATTTCATACAATGCCACTGCATTGAAAGATGAGGCAGTTCAATCCACAGTTAAAGTGTGACATCACATATTGATCTTTCTATAGATTTCAATGGTCACTCCTTATTTTGATCCCAATTTGCATGGTTTAAAACAAAATTAAAACTTTTGTTTGTTGATTGAACTGCCTCTAAAAAGGTAGCCGCATCAAACTTTTTTTTTAATTTCAGCATCTTATTTTTTTTTAATAAAAGTAACTAAAAGCTCAAAATCTTACACAAAAAAAACTGAAGTGTATGTTTAGATATCTTTGGAATAAAGCTCAGAAGTATTAAAAAATCATTACATAGTGACATTAAATTTTGCTGAAGTCCATGAAATCATGAAAAAAAAATTATCCGCCTGCACCAAAGTAAAAATAAAAAGGCTTAAAACAAACAATTTATTTTGAATGGCCTAATCATGACCTGCTTTGCATGGGGCACCAGTCCCACTGTAAGTGAGTCAATCAAGGGTAAAGTCAAAATCTGTAATGTCAAATTCAGGAAGGCTATAAATACAAAGATTAAGACTGATTGTAGATTATTTTAATAGGTGATTGTGTTTTACTGAATGGAGAACCAAAATGCATTAACTGTAATGATTCAATGGGACCAGCATGTCAGTATGCCTGTGTACATGGCATAGAATATCCACCTTTCAGTTCTAGGTGTGAGTGTGATCCTTGCTACTCTGACAATGGATGTGAAACCTTGTGTTCCAACGTAGGTCAGTGCACAAATAATACATGTGACTGTGATGCAGGATACAAGGGAGATTACTGTGACAATTTAGATTGTCCAGGTACGTTGACATAATTTATGAATGTAAGCAAAACTTTACTGAAGTCAAAGATGAAACTACAAGCAACAGCTCTTAGATTTAATTACTTTAAATTTGCCAGTGATTTACAGCTGATATTAAAAAATTTTGAGATTGTTTTTAAAAAAAAAAACATAAAAAATAAGCCTGTCAGAAATTTGTAATGCTGTCATCGGGAAATTTTTTTTATGTTTTTCTTTCAAGATAAATTTCAATTAGCACAGTTTTGATTTTTCATTTGTTGGTTGAACTACTTAATCACAGGTTGCATCAAAATATTTGCACTGGTTTTATTTTTCTGCTTCACCCCTTAATGCAAAATAGAGTAAAGCTGCCTAGAAAAATTTCCCTTTTTACGCTAATTAAATTATCTTGATATTTCTTGAATTTCTATGCAAAAGTTATTTATGGTTTTAGAAAATATTTCCATTGTTAAAAAAAAGTAATTTGGACAAATTGGTCACCCTGTAAAACACCATGAAGTATGGATGTAAAATATATAAAATCTCCAAGAAATCATTTGAACATACAGATTCACAAAAACCAAAAAATTTTCATGTATGAATTAAATTTCATACTTTAGGTCGCATCAGGTTAATAATAGATTATCATTCCGCCAATTTTATTTTTTCATTTTTTAAAACTATGATTTCAGTCATACTTTTGTTTTGAATCCTGGAAACATTGGTCTCAAGAACCAGGAAGACATCATTTTACTCAAATTTTAAGACCTTGATGTTGTTCAGCATCTTATTTGATTTAAGGTTGAACAAAAAATATAACAAATAAAACCCTTCAAGCCACTGTAGTTTTTTCAATGATCCTAGATGACAATCTAATTATTAAATTGATATGGCCTTACCAGTGATTTCTAATCATTTTGTTAATTGTAACTCTAGGTGACCCTGATTGTAGTACATATGGTACATGTACAAGGGGATTTAATGCCTCAGTGTGTGTATGTAAAGGTGGATTTACTGGAGATGATTGTTCAGAATTTGTTTGTCCTGGTGAACCAAAATGTAGTGGAAATGGTAGGTATATTGGCTAGAATTACTTCCATAATGCCTTTCCCTGATTTAAATACAGACTGAAATTTTTGACATTTTTTTATACATATATAATAAATTTTGACACTACAGGACTTTAATTGTTTGATTAACAAACAAAAACGGGAGTTTAGACAAGAGTCTTTTTGGTATTACTAATGGAATATAGGTACATGAGGGAGTTCATATTGGTATTGCTAGGGGAATATATAGGTATTTCTTTGATGAATTGCAAATAAAACATTTTCTTTAATTTCTAGCAAATTCAAACACCTCCTGACTATGATAACTAACACAGGGAAAGATTTGTTCTCAGTAGTTGATTTGTCACTAATGTAAATGTCTTGTGTCAGTTTCTTTAAATAGTGCAATTGGATATTATGAAATTAAAATGTGACCGAATTTTGATGAAATTAACAACTGAATCTTTGTTTGACAAAATGGTTTTTTTGCATTTTCATGACTGTATAGGTTATATGACATATTTATTTAAAATATTTCATTAAGATCTCTATTTATGAATGGCACAATGATACACATAGCAACAATAGTAGCAACTAAATGGTAACATGTTTTTGAGAATTGAGTCAACTGAGATTACTTCACTTCTAATAAAATGAGTAGAAATAAAAGAAACAATATAAACATCAAACTTTAAAATATAAAATTTAACTACCTCGATTTGAGAAATATACATAATAAACTGGAAACAATGTGAAAGACTTTATGTAATACACCAGCAAATCAGCTATAATAACAATTTTTAGCTCACCTCATGAAGTGAGGGGGGCTTATGTGATACCCCTAATGTGGTTAAGAGAATGGTTAAAGTTCATTGCTGCTCACTGACAAGTCCCACATTAGCCATATTGGTATGTATGATGCATTTTGGGATGACAACAACAATGCATGCTTCGGATGCTGTCTGTGACCTACATTTTACGCATGAGAGACCTGGTTAGGAAGAATGGTTAAAGTCCATCCCTGCTTACTGACAAGTCCCACATCAACCATATTGGTATGTATGATGCATTTTGGGATGACAACAACAATGCATGCTTCGGATGCTGTCTGTGACCTACATTTCATGCATGAGTGACTTGGTTAGGAAGAATGGTTTAAGTCCATTCCTTCTTATTGACAAGTCCCATATCAACCATATTAGTATGTATGACACATTTTGGGATGACAACAACAATGCATGCTTCTGATGCTATCTGTGACCTATATTTTATGCATGAGCAACTTGGTTAGGTAAAATTGTTAATGTCCATTCCCGCTTACTGACATGTTCCACATTAACCATATTGGTATGTTTGATGCGTTTTGGGATGACAACAACAATGCATGCTTCTGATGCTTTCTGTGACCTACATTTTATGCATGAACGACTTGGTTAGGAAGAATGGTTAAAGTCCATTCCTGCTTACTGACAAGTCCCACATCAACCATATTGGTATGTATAATGCATTTTGAGATGACAACAACAATGCATGCTTCTGATGCTTTCTGTTACTTACATTTCACACATGAGCGACTTGGTTAGGAAGAAATGGTTAAAATCCATTCCTGCTTACTGACAAGTCCCACATCAACCATATTGGTATGCATGATGCATTTTGGGATGACAGATGCAGTGAATGCTTTGGATGTAGTCTGTGAACTGCATTTTATGCATGAATGAATCTGTTAAAAAGGATAATGATAGTCCATTCCTGTTTACTAACATGTTTAACGTGTGACAATGTGTGCAACGAGGTGAGCTTAGCAGGCTGTGGCTGCTTTCTATGTTTATAGTTCATTCCTTTGTATACTTTTAATGCAGATCTATTAAGGGTTTCTGAAGTTGTCCTCAGATTACATTATTTATGGTGTTGGAAAAATTAGATATTATTTTAAATTGTATTATATAAGCAAATTAGTAAAGGATCATAAAAATTATAGACATTGATTTTTCTGTCGTACAAATTTTAGGTCAGTGTATCCTTTCTAGTGGAGCCAATGCACCCGCCTGCCAATGTGACCATGGCTTTGGTAATGATGATTGTAGTACCTGTTTGAATCGTTTTGTTGGAAGTAACTGTGAAAGATGTGAAACTGGTTACATAGGATACAATACAACTTGTAGCGTACTCTGTATCCATGGTGATCCTACAGAACTTGGTAAATAATTTGTATTGAAATACAATGAATTGACAATAATAACCGTGGTAAATTGCTTAATTTAGTTTTTTCAATGGAATATAAAACAAAAAATTGCAGTATAAGTGGTTTTTTTTCGTGGGACGCAAATTTGGCGATTTCTTTCAAAATTGCTAGACTTTATTTTTGCGGGAGTCAAATTTTCGCATTTGCTTATCATTTACTGTATAAAGTCTCATATGTATTAAATTTCACGGGATGCAATTTTCGCGACTTCAGAAGGGTCACGAATAAAGCGAAAATTAAGTCCTCGCGAAAATAACCACTTATACGGTGCATCATAGTTCAGTTTTTAGTTACTTTATGTTGTTTGTTAATGTAAATATACATATGCAGCCATCTCTGATAGTAAGGCAGCATTAATGTGAAGTAATGTTATTGTGACCATATGCAACGAGGCATATTTGTAATTGTTTATTACCTAGGTTTTTAACCCAGATTTAGAAACAGGATGTTTTGTATATGTGGACATTACTTGTTGAATTGTTACAGGTGTTTTTTGTCTCGCCAACGACGAAAGTTGCTGAAAGTGAGACATAGGCGTGCAAAGTATGACAGCGACAGCGGTGACTGCATGAACTTAAGTTATTTTATAGAACCCTTTGCTGTAGGATAGATAGCTTACAGCAAACCCTATATAGCTGACGAATTTCATTGGTTGACTTGCTTCGGTTGTATCATGCTGTGCTCTTTGAGCCCTTTATTTCTGATTAGGTCAGTTTAATAGGATCTTGCATAAGGTCTGATGAAAGACCGGGATGTCTTTCTTAAGTGTAAGAAATTTTCGTCTTTTCTTGTGTGGAGCGTAGTGAAAAATATCCCGATCTATAATTTTGATCTTATGCAAGTACCTATTTCTTCCGTAAAAAGCGAAAAGAAACGTCTGGAAACCTTTATTGTTTGAACAACATTGTCGCCATGTGAGTATTCTTTACATCGTGACATCGGGTGTTTTATTACGTTAAGTCGTGGTAACTATTGTTGTATCAGAAAAATCAACACGTCTGGTTGGTCATTTACCGGTGTGAGATGAGGTCACGTGCATCAATCTCACATGGGTCATCTCCCACTGTAAACCACCATTTACGGAAGAATGATTTTTCTCATCAGTTTCAGTGACCAAGCATGGACGGGCGTGACATCTATTAGGGTTCACACTTGTTCTCATAAATTACAAAATTTTGAATTTTAGTTATTTTTTATTGACATGGTTATTTTGTGTAATCAACTGCTGCAGTTATCAATATTGATCTTTTAAACTGGAGACTTAGTACCTATGCAGACATAAATACAACATTTTTATGTACACATTTCAAGGAACCTAAACTTGTTACAGCATTTGATGCATTATTAGAAGTGCAAACATGTCATTTGTGTCTATGATTTTGAAGTTATCTGGTAATTCTGTTCCTAATTTGATGTGGATTGATTGATAGATAGAAAAAAATGTATCCCCCCCAAAAAAATAGACTCAAATGCTGATAAAAGATGACTAATGATTGTACATTTTACACAAAAATCACATCAAGTTCCATTCTTTCAAGTTGCGAGCTTTTTTGTAGACTGGACAGCCATAAATGCTATGTTAAAGATTTTTCCCATACATTTATCCTTGAATGTTATGTTTTAGGTGGTGATGTTTGCCAGTGTCATGATGATGACAGTCAAGGACATTGGACAGGTGCTGCCTGTGATGAGTGTGTGTCCGGCTGGGATCTTCCCTCTTGTACAGTGTGTACACCAGGTGAGCAAGATATTTATATATAGTGAAACCTGTCTTTTACGAATCGGTGTGAGAGCACACAAATATATTGGACTTTATAGGATGTTAAAAATGTAATGTAGTTGTATCATACTCCTCTCTGTATAGCCATTTATTCTCATGTAGCAAGAAAATCAAACTGGTATGAAAGCAAGCCTGCTTATTTAAGATATCATTAGTATAAAGATATATATTTGCAATCTTACCTTGTAGATATTAATATTGGAAGTTTATGGTTGTAAAACATTTTAATTTTTATCTTAAAGCCATGGAATGGCTGGAGAGATGTTAAAATGACAAGAAAAAATCACTTGAGGCTTCAAGCCTATTAACAGCTCTTAAAAGATGATCTTTCAGCTTCCGATAAAATATAGTATGCAAGTTTCTGTCAAAATCGTATACATTGTGTTTTTAAGTTATATTTCTTCATTTTCTTGAGTTGAATACAGTGTTGTTTTATAAAATTGAAAACAATGTGCATGTTTATCAAATTACTCGCTTTTTTTATATTGCATCTCAGATCAACGAACCTGTCGTGCAGTAATTTGTCAAAGATGAAAATAACATTTGTTTACCTGTCACAGTGTATCGCATATATTTATAGCATTGAAATCGACATGTGAAATCACACAATCCGAATATTTTCAGGTATTACGGAATAACTCAATACATGCAGACGTATGCAGCAGTTCTTTGGATGACTACAAAGTTTTGCCACATGTAGATTTTCAGGGCTTCGAGATTCAGGTCCATCAGAGCTTTGATTGATACTGTTATTCTTCTAAATTTTTGGATTAAATTTTATTTTCCAGATTTTGTTTTTCTTCCAAATATTTGAATTAGATTTTGTCTTTCAGATTTTGTTGGCCCTGGACACTGTACGATACCTTGTGCAGATGGACAAGGAGACTATGCTGACAGAAATGACGGGACAGGAGAGACAGAAGCTATAGAAGCTATATATAGATGTTATACGGAGGAATCAGATGGAAATTATACCGCTTGGTTTGGATACAACAATACCAATAACCACAATGTATATATCACATCATCATATGAAAATTACTTGTCACAGTCCAGTGCAACAGTGGTGACGAAATTTACACCAGGATATACGTCATATGCACTTGCTGCAAAGTAAGTATTGGTACTGACCAGGAGCCAGGTCTCATCAAGGATCAGTTGTCATCATCATTTTTCTTGCACTAAACTAATATGAGATTTATATGTATGAGGCTTAGAAACAGGGGCAATGTGAACTTCTGCTATTATATGTAAACATCTAATTGCTGTATAATAAAGTTGACATAATATTGTATTTTTTTTTACTGTCTATATCTGTACTAGTTGAGCTACTCATCATGGTTACTAGACAGTTCATCTTTGCACATCTGAAAAATTTCACAAAATAGACATGTTTTCAAATTCAAATTACAAATGTTTTCCACTGAAAATATACAGTACAAGTCGTTATTTTTGCAATGGGATATTATACAGTTGTATTACATATTTTCAGATCTCTGACTTCAACAGGAATAGTAACATGGTATTTGTCTTCAGCCTTTGCCAATACAATAAAGTCAGCCCCAGCAATTCTTACAAATGATTGGAAATGTCCTACTTTACCATTGGTTGTAAGTACTCCTTGTTTATAGTTGTTTAGTACGTAGCTAATTTTGTAGAGATAAAAACAAAGCATCAACGTCCTTGTATGTTGCAAAATTTGAACTGAATATATAGACTGAGAGCCATACATACATTGGCAAAGGGAAACCAAAGCAAAATGAAGAGAAAAATCAAAAATGAAAAAAAAACATAGTTATTTATGTGTAATACAAATGAAAACAAATTGACAAAAGACAAAACAGATGAACAAAAGTGAAAAAGAATGCCACAAAACTAAAGCACTAGCAGTCTTAACCCGTCAATGATACTACAGGTATTGGTAGGTGCTTCAGAAGGGTAAGCATGCATGGCACCAACAATGTGAATGAAAAGCCTATTTTAACATACAGGGTGTTTATTAATTTGACAATTAAATCTTGATCTACCCTTAAAAGTTCTTTTGTAAAGTAGAAACATTGTAACAATCTGTCAAATGATTGTGAAGCAAAATTTCTGTCGTTACAATTGAAACAGTAGTTATATAATCTCTGTGTAAAAGTTTATGAGATAATAACATTGCACTGTTGACAAAATTGCTGTAAAATGTACAAGAACAATAATAGCAATGAGTTGTGAAATGTAGACTTCATAAGCCAGGGTTGGGGGAATGTTACTGCTCAGTTTAAGTAAAATATGAGTCCAACAGTAGGAAAACATAGTGATTCCAGAGTACATTGGATGTAGTTCTCTCCAACCGTAAATAAGACTTTATTTCTATTTTGTTACATATTTTACAGATTAGCAGCTATTTTCACACAAAAAATCTTACAACAAATATTAGTCGTAAGTCTGAATTTTTAAAGACTTTCAACAAATTTTATTGTAAGAGTTAATGTGAAAATGGCTGCAGTTTCTCAAAGCAGAACATCATATTTAAATCTCTCACATTTACACAAAAATAAATTCTCATTTATCATTCAAGCATATATTAGCTTGGATCATGTTAAAGAAAAGACAGTCTCACAAAATTGTACAGGATTGGGTCAAAGTATGACTTATTAGAAGTTGTTCTAACGAATAAAATATTGTAGAATTTTAGCTTCTTACATGAGAGCAGATCAAAGATCCAGATATCTTTTTTTTTCATGAATGTAAGAAATTCTTTTTTTCGAGTAGCTATTTCTTGATAAAATATGATTTTCAATGTTCTGAAACCTTTAATGCAAAAACAAAGTCACCGTCCATTTTCACATACTTTCCATTGTGATGTCACATGATTTTTGATGTTTGGTCATGGATACTGTTGTTGATTCATAAAAAAAAAACAGTTCTGATTTGCCATTTACCGAGGTAAGATGAGTACACATGAGCTCATTTCAACTTGTTGTCTTGCCTCGGAAATTGCCATTTCGGGAAGAATATTTCTTCTTTCTCAGTGTTGGTTCCAAAAGGAGCATATAAACTCAAATGTTTATAATATGCAAATGTATATTTTCAAGGCAAATCTGTAGGTACAAATCTAATACCTACACTTGTCAAAAGATAAAAATGCACTTTCTAAATCGTTTACCCTCCTTTTAGACTAATGCAAGATCAACGGATTAAAATAAATAAACAACAAAATACACCTGAAAATAGTATTACAACACTGAGTTAAATTAATGAACACCCTACACTACATAATAAATTGTACATGTGCAATGATAATATTCTCATTTTAAGTGTTAATTTAATACTTTCAGGTTACATTTGGTGACTCAACTGGTTACTGTAAATGTCTTGATGGATACTGGGGATCAGAGTGTCAGAATACATGTCCAGGTGGAGCCACTACTCCTTGCTATGGCAACGGTGCATGTGGGTCAGACACTGGATCTTGTGAGTGTTATTCTGGTGCCAGAGCAGACACAAATTGCCAGCTATGTGAGACTGGATGGTTTGGAAGTGACTGTTCTGTTGTACATGTACATAACAATAATATAAAGAACAGTCTGTATCTGGGAAAATGTTACCACAGTGGACATCTGATTACCTTTGATGGTGCATTATACAACTATCATTACCCTGGTGAACATCTACTTGTATCTGGTCAGCTGTTATCAGGAACTCAAATCAAGGTGCATATTCTGCAAGTGTTTATGTCGGAATATTATTCCAGTGTCGGCACTGCAGCAGTCGGAGTGCAGATGGACAGTAATAAACTTGTGATATCAGTTGTAGACAAGGCAGTATCCACATGGTATGATGGACAAACTGTGGTGATTGGTTCTGGATTTACCGTATCAGGTGTGACCATCAAGCAAGTTTCAACCTACCAATACCAAATAACAGCTGGGTCAGACTTGGTTGTCAATGTTTACGTTTATGAGAACCACCTTGATGTATATGTAGGATCCAGTGCTAATTTCTGTGGAACAAGTATAGGTTTACTAAGCAGTTGTAACAACAATCATGAAGATGATTTCAGAACCAGAACAGGGGTAGTTTTAACAGCCACTGGAACTTTGAATACAAATGCAATACACAATGACTTTGGACAATCATGGCTTGTTCCTGATGCAGATTCCATTTTTAAAGATTTGATATCTATTTCCAATAGTGGAGGATTTGGTTTGTTTATCAATGGTTCAAACTCCATAACAGAACCTGTTTGGACCTTTACAGAATTTGTTTCCACCATAGAAATCAAATTTAAAGCTTCGGTATTGTCCACAGGATGCCACACAGTTTGGTCTTATAGAAAGAATGATTTTGTTTTTACCACAGCAGTCTGTAATGGATTAATTACGCTACATTATCAAAATAGACAGATTCCATTTTCCGCCATAACTGTCAGTCCAAATATATGGTACCACTTTGCCTTACTGTGGAGATCTGATACTCGAATTTTATCTTTAAATCTGATAACACAAGGTCTACAAATAAACAGTGATGCCATCGCTTTAGGTGTATCTGAATCCAATCCCCTGGTACCAGGAGGAACATTTATGATTGGCCAATGGAATTATCCCTCCAACAGTAGAACTGGTGTTAACTGGGATTTTGTTGGTGTATTTGATGATTTCAGAATATGGAGAAAATTATTAACACTTAATCAGATCAGAAGTTATGCCTTTATCCACATGACTGATACATATAGTGGCTTATCGAACCATTGGAATTTTAACCTAGGACATGGAAGAGTACTGACTGACTCTATTGGAAGGTTAAAGTTCACTATGATATCCTCACCATGGTTACGACCAACATGGACGCTTGTAGATTACACATTGTCATCACTAGATTTGAACATTTATCAAATTTTCCGGAACATATCCAACGTAGATCCATTAATAGATGAACTTTGTAAATCAGTAATATTGTCAGCCATATACAATACTTCCTGTGCTGATTTTGGATCACAAGTTCAGACCTATTTTTACAAACAGTGTGTGTTTAATGGATATATTACTGAAAACAAAGACTGGACTATGGAACCTATCATTACATTATCAGACCATTGTACATCTAGTCGGGACTTAGTGACTTGGCCAGCAAGGGCTTGGTGTAATACGTTCCAAGGGAGGTCTTTCCCAAGATGGACTGGCAGCTCATGTTCAGCACCTTGTGTTTCTGGATCACTGAGTGTAAATTGTGAATGCAGCAATGGATACTGGGGAGCTTACTGTGAGAGCATTTGCCCTTATGCATTCAACTTGCCTTGTGGAGGAGGGTCTTGCTCTAATGACACTGGTGTTTGTACCTGCCCTTCGAATTCTGTAGGAAGTAGCTGTGGATCATGTGCCAGTGGATGGTATGGAGCAGATTGTTCTGTAAGTGTTGCCAATATTCCATCATCTGGTGTAACCACAAAAATCTGTTCTGTGTTTGGATACAGTCATGTTACTCTTTTCGATGGACAAACCTTCGACATGAAAGCCACAGGAGAGTTCCTATTCATGCAGGATGCAACATTAAAAGTCTACACTAGACAGCTGCCATGCGGAGAAAATGGTGCAGTTTGTGTTAAACAACTATGGATGCAGACAGAGAATGAGAATTTTACAGTTGTCTCCTCAGTCCCAGGAGAAACTGGTGTATCTTTACTGCACAATGGCCAGCCTATTGTACTTGATGACCAGCATATTTTAACATCATCAGTTAAAGTTGTACAGAATGGACAAGCTTCAATCAACATAGAATACAGCAGCAATATATTAACAATAGACTACAATAGCTTGTTCCTGGTTGTATCTGCGAAGATGACACAGTGTACAACTGGTATGTCAGGGTTGTGTGGAACATGTGATTTAAACAAAGACAATGACTTTGTCGTTAGTGCAGGAACTGCTATACCCATGGCTGATATAACAAGTCAAGTAATTAACTCACAGTATGCTGACTACTGGAGAATGGACAGTAATATGGTATCTGGGTTCCAGTATCAGTTTGATATGATAGATGAACCTCAGACGACCACTGGGAACACATTTGTACTTGCTTTTAATGGAACTGGAGCTTACTCCTCACAACTTTCAAATCTGTATGGTAGTAACGGAGATGCCACTATACAAGTTAGATTTATGACTCATTCCAATACAGGACTAATTTTAGCATACTACAAAGTTAACTCTGTCAGTATCTACCTTAACCAAACAGTCCACATCCGATGGGGTAATCAGGTCATTGATACTGAATATACAATACAACACAGTGCTTGGTACCAGGTTTCACTGTCATATACAGAGTCTGTCAACAATCTTAAAATCTATGTCATAAATTCTGAAGGTATGCAATGGTGGAAGCAGTTAACTGTACAAACAGGAGCTCTTCAATCTGGAGGTATTTTAAAGATTGCTGATTGGAAGGATAATGCACCTGTCAGTTTTAATCCTTTCATTGGAAGCATTGCTGAGATACAGACATGGAAAGTTGCCCTAGATATTTATAAGATACTTTACACATCAAGAACAATAATGTCCAAAGAATTCACAGATTTGACATCCTTGTGGATATTTTCTAAAGGCTATGGATTTGTAGCAGAAGACATCATTTCTAATATGCAGTTAATATTACCATCAGAAGATGTCTATTGGTGGCAGTCAGATGTAATTCAAGATGGGGACTCTCCAGGAATTCCTGAAGATACAACATGGAAAGAAAAGGCGAAGTCAAAATGTACACAGTATTTGGTGGATTCAACATTGTCTCAGATCTGTAATCCACTTGGAGATGCCATGTTCCAATTCTACTATAATTCCTGTGTATCAGATATTGTAACCTCATCTGATGAAAATGGATATATTTATAGCTTGTCTTCTTACATTGAAGTCTGTGAAAAGATAATAAACCCAACTCCATCACCAAGATCAAATATTTGTAAAGATTCGACACATCCATATTTTGCACAGCTTTGCTCTCATTTGTGTAAGTTTGGCCAGCTGAATAGTGATCTAGTGTGTGAATGTAATAAAGGATATTGGGGAGCTGACTGTAGCCAAGTTTGCACTGGTGGAACCATTTCTCCATGTAATGACAATGGATTCTGTGACACAAATACTGGCAAATGTTACTGTTACCCATCATTTTCTAACCAGACAGATTGTAGCACATGTTTAAGTCCATGGACAGGAAGTAATTGTGATGTCATACCACCAGATGTCACTCCAACATCTCCATCTGGTACCCCACCAATACAAAATCATACTTGTTCCCTGTTTGGTCATGGTCACCTGAAAATTTTCAATGATGTTCAGTTTAACTTTATTCACACTGGAGAGTTTTACATCCTGAACTCCTCTGATATTGACTTGTATCCAGAAGTACAAATAAGAAATACCTACTGTTTTGAAAACTCCATCTGTACCACTGCAGTAGCTGTCCAATACAAAAATAACACAATTTTAATTAGAGCAGGATACCATAGCAATCAGGACACATTAGTATGGATAAATGGAGAACAATACAATTTTAATGGTCAACTTGAAACAGAACTTGAAGCTGTCTCAGTGTCTCACAAGACAAAGTCGGAATTTGTAATAACGACAAAGAATGGTCATCATCTAAGTGTGTTTGTACGATCCTTAAACCAGCAGTTAAATGTAATAGTAAGGACTGAATCTCCTCTTTGTCAAATTCAGGACTATCTCTGCGGTCCATGTAACTCATCAAATACTGATGTTTCAACCTTTTCAAATGGATGGTTGGTTGAGCAGGTCAATAGTTTGTTTACTGTGATGTTTGTAAACAATGATTTGATGGAAATGAGACGAGTTTCGACAGCAGGCTACTGTGTATATTTCAGCAACTCCTTATTGACAACAGACTTTTTACCTGATGTCATTACGAGTGGTATAGATTTCTCTGTAGAATTTTTCATCAGACCTGTGGAAGAAACGGGTGTTGTATTTACGTACAATACCAATGCAGATTTTATGGTTTATCTAGATACCACATTAAGACTCAAAATTGATCAGTCAGTTTATGATACACAGATCAGCATTACTCTCGAACAGTGGCACCATGTGACATTGGTGTGGCACCATGTGGCTTCTCAGATTGTAGTGTACATCTACAAAGAGGATGGGACTTTTGAATACATATCATTTTCGATACCAAGTAAACACATGCTTATAGCTTATGGATACATTGGATTTGGACATCCACCAAAACCATCACAGCCGACTGACACTGAAGCATACCATCTATACTACACAGGGGACATTGATGAAGTGAGGATATGGCATAAAGCCTTGACTTATAATGAAATACTCAAATACCAGATGCAGCGTGTGGAGACGACAGAAACATACCTATTTGTATACTGGAAGTTTGATGAATATTCTCCAAGTGTTATCCTCGACCTGAAAGGACGACACAACATCCAGGTGGTTGACTATGGCATCCTGAGACTTAAAGTCAAATGGAGAATATCCAGTTTACCAATTAATCCACCTACAATACCATACTTCCACACATATTACAATTTAGGTACTCAACAAGAAGCTGATACCAAATGTAGAGCACTGATATACCAGTCTATATTGGGAACCAGTGCTGGTCCAAGTGTTGGGTTACTCAGCTTTTACTTTGCAGCTTGTACAAGTGACATGGCGGGAGCAAACTACATGAATATTTCCTTGTCTATCATAATCAGCCTGTCAGATCTGTATGTTATATCCGGATGGAAGACATCATGGCCAGGGGCTGTATTCTGTAATGACTTTAAATATGTGGTATTCCCAGGCTGGGTTGGTGTGGATTGTACACAGAAATGTGATTTCCACAATACAAATGGAACAACGCCATGCACTTGTGAAGAAGGTTACTGGGGTTCATCATGTAATAATGTCTGTCCAGGTGGAATCTCAAATGCTTGCAATAGACATGGAAACTGTATTCAGACTACTGGTGAATGTCAGTGTCAGATGAATTGGGCTGGTTCTGATTGTACAACTTGTGCTGCTGGATGGTATGGTGAAGATTGCTCTGTGACAGTGCAGCCATTGCCAGCTGGAATTGCCAAGTACTTCTGTGGCATCTTTGGAAATGGACACATGACAACAATAGATGGTGCCAGCTTTAGATTCCAGGAACATGGTATTTACACATTTTACCATTACAGCTCGGGAGGAGTCAATATCCAAGTGTTGACAGGAAGTTGTAGGTATTTCGACACTTGCGTCACTGGAATTGCTGTAAAAATATCTACTTCAATTATCACTGTTAGTACTTTGAATGGAGGACATGTGGAAATCAATGGGCAAGTTACCTCCCTATCAACTGTGATCAATATCATCAATGGTTACCAGATTGGGCCAATGGATGCCAATGTCTATAAAATCTACAACTCTGGAGGATTTGAACTGATCATCTATGTTCAAGAGGACTATATAAATATACGTTTGTCTGTGACGACAACATTTTGTTCCTCATCAGAAGGATTAACAGGAGCATGTCAGGAAAAATCACACAGTTGTGGCACAGGGGACTACCCATGCTTAATTAGGTACCAAGGTTTGGCAAAGGTCTGCAGTACTTATGCAATTCCAAGTACTTCTATTTTAACTTTTATTGGTGTGTGGAGAAAGACTTATTCTACAAGCATTTTTGGAGAGGTTTCAAGTGGATATAGTCCAACTTTAGGACTTCAAGTCAGTAATGGATGGTTAGCATCAGTTCCGTTTACAAATGTCCTTATTGGAGAATCAAATACAATTGAAATTCGTGTGAAGATTACAAGCTTGGATGGTTCTGGTAATGGTGGCACAGTATTGTCCTACAACTGGAGAAAGACATTTTCAATTTGCATAATTGGTGGACATTTTTATGTCCAATATGGAACCATTTTGCTCTCCACAAGTATCCCAGTACAGACAGGTCAATGGACACAAATCTCTATAGTATACAGCAGTCTTACAGGAAGAGTCATGTTCCATTACATCTACAACCAGTATATCAGTATCTGTACATCTGTTTACATTGGATTAGAGGCAATTCCTGTTGGCGGAACTTTAGTCATAGGAAGATGGCAACCACCAGTTGAAGGTGGAGGAACTCAACCACCAGGAATTTTTGTTGGTGTAATTGATAGAGTTTTAGTATGGAACAGACCATGTGTTCAGAGCCAATTGTACCTGCATTGGAAGACAAGTATAACTCGTGTAACAACAGGGTTGGTCTTAGGTTGGAACTTCCATACTGGGTATGGCTCAACTACAGTAGACTTTGTTAACAACTGGTTTATCAGAATATCATCTATAGGGTGTACATGGGTTACCATTCCAGATTTATCCGTCACTCTTACTTCGGTAGCAACTGTTCAGGTCAATATAGGAATACCAGAGACAACATATACCTCTAAATGTACTGGACTTATACAGAGTAGTCAGTTCACCAGTCGATGTGGCCAATTCACTGCTGCTGCTTCATTCTCTATCATGGCCTGTATTGAGGACATAACAACATCAGGTTTATTAGACTTTAGCATGGACAGTTCAGTATCATTTGGATCTGAATGTGAAGTTATGAAAGAACTGACAACCCCACCATACCAAACTCTATGTAATGCGTTCTCAAGTAGAAAATTTCCAGTATGGAAAGGAGCAGATTGTTCTGTTAAATGTATATTTGGAACTTTTGTTCTTGAATCATCACAATGTCAGTGTAACAATGGCTACTGGGGAACTTATTGTGACCAGGTGTGCCCCGGTGGAGTAGATAGTCCATGTAATGGTCACGGAACATGTGATACAACGAGTGGAACATGTAACTGCTTATTTAATTGGCAAGGAGACAGCAACTGTGGATCATGTACAAGTGGTTACTCTGGTACAGATTGTGAACCTGAACCTGAACTTCCTCCAAATTCTCCAATGGGATGTTTTGCAAGAAAGAAGGGACGATATTCCACTTTTACTGGACAGAGCATGACTCACACAGAACCTGGAAACTACAGGATGTTAGAAATGAACAACCTACAAGTTGAGGTAAGGTAATAGAAGTGTAGGTCAATGGTTCTTTTTTAACCTGAAGTTACCACATAAAATGCATATTCTATAAATTTTGGTAACTAAATACTATAAATGGAGAAAAATTATTAGGATAGAAATTGTCTTAGGGCTGTCCAGAAATAATTGCATGGGGGGGGTTGTCTTGAGGCACTTTAATTAAAATCATTCTGATTTTTTTTTTTAAATTGTGTATTTAAATGTGACTAAATACTATAAATTGAGAAAAATTATTGTGATAGAAATTGTCTTAGGGCTGTAGGGCCACACAGAAATAATTGTATGGGGGAGGGGGGTCTTAAGGCACTTTAATTAAAATTTGTTGGGTATATTGGAGATTTGCACGGAAGAAGCAATGAGTGAGACAAACAAATTGAAATTTTATGCATGTTGGGTCCTTTTATAAAGTGCCCCCATACAATAATTCTGGAACAACCCTTATCTTAAAAGTACTTTGGAAAAAAAATGTGGTTAAAAGGCTATGCATAATGGAGATCCATTTGTACTTTCATTATTATACTTAAACAACTTAACCTTTCAATTAACTAGTTTGTCATATTTATAACTAATTTATCACAGTTATGCTGATGTCCATTCAAAATTAGTTAGAATTTAGTATGTGTTTTTTTTCAGTATTCTGAATATATCCGAAATATGATACTTAAAGAAAATATTTTGAAATGGTTATGATATGTATTGACAACTTAAAAATAGAAGGAAAACGCAATGTTTTTTAATTGGCCTATATCTGATCATTTTTAAGCAATTCAAGCAAAACAAAGAATTTATTTTTTATACCCCCAGATTGAGGTTTGGGGAATACTATTTTTGTACTTTTTGTGTTTCTGTGTGTTTGTCTGCCTGTACATCCGAAACTATAACCTTGGCTATAACTTTTGAACTATGTAAGGTAGGATTTCATACTTTGTAAGTACATAAATAAGTAGCAAAAACTAGGTCAGGTCAAAGATCAAGGTCACAGAGTTCAAAACTTGCCCTTAAAATAAAGGAGCTGTTGAGGACATATTTAGTTTTTCACAAACAAAGGTCTGACGGTAAGTGGCACAATTAGTATAATGAAAGACAGTTCCTTATATTCCAAAATTATAATACAATATAAATATATCATTGCATCATCACTAGTCAGTTTTATATTGTCAAATTGTTGGATCTCTTTAATGCTGTCATATTTTAACTGGATGCTCTGCAAATGTAAAAATGTGACTTTAATTTTATGTTGACATTGTTTCTTTGATTTCATTATACTGAATGTGACATTTTTAGTGTCTTATCAATAACAAATTATGCAAGTATTCCAGTAAAAAAAGAGAATTATGACATTAAAAAAACCAGTTTGTATTATTGTTTTTCTGTATAATAGGCCACATCAAGTTAATTAGTAGATTCTCATCTCGAGTCACCAAAAACAATGAGGCGGACAAAAGGTATTTTTTTTTATTCAGACCCACCTTTAAATCAAATAAGATTTTGACACAAACACTGAGATATTTATTGACCTTTTAAAAAGAAATGGGCATTCCGTGTAAAAAGATGTCTTTTCTGTCCTTGAGATGACTTTTTTCAGGGATGATTTTCTCTGCTTTTTAGAGGATTTTCACTTTTGATAGACCAGATATGTTTATTACAATTCTTTTATTTGGCTTCTGGGGATGAGAATCGACAAATTAACTTGATGTTGCCATATAAAATGTATTTTTATTTTTATAGATCCATCAATTTATTTGCTGTCTAATAAGAATTTATTATTTCTTTACTAGATCCGTCAAGTGTCATGTCAATGGAGGAGACATACTACTGTGTGTATTGATGCTGTAGCAATAAAAGTACATCAGACGACAATTATATACCTCTCTCACAATGATAGCATATATGTCGACGGTCAAGAGGTCACTGTTGCTCTAGAAGACAAGGAAAAAATAAAAATTGAAGGCTGTAGATTTAAAATACATAGACCTAAGGAAAAAGTTGTCCGGTTTGTAATCAATCCTTTGAAATTTGTCGTGCGAGTAAGACGTCATAACTATTACACTCAGTACATTGCCATTGTGAGAGTTAGACTTGGGACAAACTTTTGCTGTAGTTCTCCACCGATAGGAGGTCTATGTGGTGGTTGTAAAGACTGTACAGATTATACATTTAGTTTGCCGTGTGGTATGGATATTACTACTACTACAGCTCCAACAACATCAGGTATAACAAATCTATCAGATAACACTACCTTAACTACTGAACTAATGTCTACAGTTACATCGGCACAAGCGACAACTGGGTCAACGACTGGAGGATCAGGGACGCCCTCTGTTGGAGGGAATTTGATACCCGATAGTGACTCAACAATTACAACCGAAGGTGTTGATAATACACCAGTGACTGGGATGGGACCTGTAAATATGATCTGTTTAAATGATGGTTCATTAATAACTGAAAGCAAACAAATATTTCAGAGCAATCACATAACGATTGAATTTTTTGTCAAGACTTGTCATGCACCCAGATGTATGGGTACCATTTTGTCTTATACTTACATTAAAACCTTTGCTATAAAGAACTCTTATGGATCTGTAGCAATTACCTATGGTGATGTGATACAATATCTGGACCTCACTCTAGAAGATGAGAAGTGGAGTCAGGTTGCTTTAGTTTATGATGGATACAATTATCTTGATGTTTATGTTTTTGATTCTAATGGAAATTACCAACGAAGATTGGTTGAACTTGACTTAACAAATCCATTTTCTGGAAAAGGAACACTTTCACTTGGAAAATGGACACCGCCAACTGATGGATCAGGTGTGCAGCCATTTAATGAGGGCTTCGAAGGATGCATTGATGAACTTAGGATTTGGGAAACGTAAGTTTATACTTAAGAGCTAGTTATACACCCTTGTTTGGTAGGACATATAATTGTATACCGATGTCCATCCATTATGGGAAAATATAATTCTTTCATGAGAGGGCTTTGATCATTTTCAGAATTTTGGGGTATGAATGAAGAATCTTTTCTCTCTCTTTAGAGATGATATTTTCATTTGAAAGATATCGTTTTAACATTGAAATTTTGTGAAATGTGGCGGGGTATCATATAATGCACCATTACTATTTTTCTATATTTGTGATATAACTCTTAGTTCTTGTTTTAAAACTTGAATTATAGAAATTTTCTTGATGGAATCTTTGTTATGGGAATTTGCCAACAGATTAAAAGTTACATCTAATATGTCATTTTGTGTCAACATTTGTCCATTTAGACCCTCTTCAAAACAAAAAATGGGCAGGAATTTCCACATATAACATGAGTATAGACGCCCTATAGTAATCGCTCTGTCCGTCTGTCCGTCCGTAACAAAGTGGTGTCCGGGCTATAACTTTTTTGTCTTTTGAGATAGCCTTTGATATTTTGCATGTAGATAGAATACTTCAAGACGATGTGTCATGAACAGTGATTGGTGACCTTTGACCTTGACCTTTGTTGTCAAGGTCAGATTTTTGCTTTTCTAATAACCAGTTGTGTCAGGGCTATAACTGTTTTGTCTTTGGAGATAGGCTTTTGATATTTTGCATTTAGATAGATCACTTCAAGACAATGTGTCATGAACAATGATTGGTGACCTTTGACCTTGACCTTTGTTGTCAAGGGCAGATTTTTGCTTTCATACTAACAAGTGGTCTCCAGGCTGTATCTTTTTTGTCTGTTGAGATAGGCTTTTGATATTTTGCATGTAGATAGATCACTACAGGACGATGTGTCATGAACCATGATTGGTAACCTTTGACCTTGACCTTTGTCTTCAAGGTCAGATTTTTGCTTTTCAAATGACAAGTCGTGTCCGGGCTATAACTGTTATGTCTTTTGAGGGGAGGCTTTTGATATTTTGCATATAGATAGATCATTTGAAGATGATGTGTCATGAACCATGATTGGTGACCTTTGACCTTGACTTTTGTCTTCAAGGTCAGATTATTGCTTTCGAGTATTACATTCTGTTGATATCTTGATATGATGGTGTCCTTACTTGTGTAGTGTCCATACTTGTACTGTGTCCACACCTGTATTGTGTCCACACACACTTAAATTTGCACTTATATACAGCGGGGCCCACAGAGATGGCTGCCATCTCTCTGATGTCTAGTTTATTTTCATGAAAATCTCGAACAAATTATTTATTTTCATGAAATGTCACATAAAATTATTTATTTGCATTTGCAACAAAAAATTTATTATTCAAATCAAAATTACTTATTTTCATGACAAGTAAGATTAGAATATTTATTATACCCCCATTGAAAAGTTGGGGGGTATATAGTGATAGGGCTGTCCATCCGTCTTTCTGTCCATCCATCCGTTACACCTGAGGGTAACCATCTCTTATCCGCTACTCCTGAACCACTGAATAGATTTTCATGAAACTTTAACACAGTCTTTGTGACATAATTTAAATGTGCAACTCCTATTTCAGAATTTGATTTAATTGATTTTTGGGGTTTCCCATAGCAAAACATGGAATTTGCCATAACATTACAAGGGGGTACCCATCTCTTATCTGCTACTCCTCCTGAACCACTGAATAGAATTTCATGAAACTTTAACACAGTCTTTGTGACATAATGTAGATATGCACCTCCTATTTCAGAGTTTGATTTAATTGATTTTTGGGGGTTTCACATAGCAAAACATGGACTTTGTCATTACATTACAAGGGGGTACCCATCTCTTATCTGCTACCCCTCCTGAAACACTAAATAGTTTTTCATGAATCTTTAACACAGTCTTTGTGACATAATGCAGATGTGCACCTCCTATTTCAGGATTTGATTTAATTGATTTTTAAGGTTTCCCATAGAAAAACATGGACATTGCCAGCACATTACAAGTAGGTACCAATCTCTTATCCACAACTCCTGTAGAACCACTAAATAGGTTTTCATGAAACTTTATCACAGTCTTTGTGACATAATAAATGTAGATTTGCATCTTTTATTTCAGAATTTAATTTAACCAAGATTAAATTATTTATATACAAAATCACCCAGTTGATAATTTGGTCTCTCTGACCTACTTTTTATGCTTCAATAACTCGGGATATAGTTTGTCTTAAGGTTCATATATGAGAAACTACGCACATCAATTATCTTTGGTCAATTATTGGATCTTGGTGAGTGATACTGCTTCAGATGATAATTAGGTTACTCTGACCTGTATTTTATGCTTCAATGACTCGGGTAATAATTTGAGTAACTACATGTGGCACATCAATCAACTTTGGTTTGGAGAGTGATGATGCTTCAGATGATATTTGGGGCATGCTGACCTACATTTTATGCTGCAATGACTCAGGTTATAGTTTGCACTAAGGTTCAGATCTGAGAAACTATATGTGGCACATCAATCATCTTTGGTTAGTGGATTGCTCTTGGAGAGTGATGCTGCTTCAGATGATAATTGGGTCACTCTGTTCAATATTTTATGCCTCAATGACTTAGGTTATAGTTTGCATTAGGTTCATATCTGAGAACTACCTGTGGTACATCAATCAGCTTTGGTTAGTGGATTGCTCTTGGAGAGTGATGCTGCTTCAGATGATAATTGGGTCACTCTGACCTACATTTTATGCCTCAGGTTAAAGTTTTTAATAAGGTTCATATCTGAGAAACTACATGTGGCACATCAACCATCTTTGGTCAATGAATGCGTCATGCAGAATTGTGCTGCTCCAGATGATAACTGGGTCAGGTTGACCTACATTTTATGCTTCAGGTTCTCAGGTCATAGTGTTAAGGTTTATATCTGAAAGACTACATGTTTCTGACTGCTTCCATCTTGTTTTAGTTTTAAAATAGGTAGGCATTATACATTTGTGACAATTTAGCTCTTGCTGGTACTTGGGCTGAAATAACCACTCTGAGGGTGGCCAAAAGTATTTGTCACTCACATTTTTTCCCTATATATTTCATGTAAACTCACATTATTATACCCCCGCTTGAAAAGTGGGGGGTATATAGTGATTGGGGTGTCCGTCCATCTGCCCGCCCGTCTGTCCGTCTGTCCATCCGTTACACCTGAGGGTACCCATCTCTTATCCGCTACTCCTCCATAACCACTGAATAGATTTTCAGGAAACTTTAACACAGTCTTGATGACATAATGTAGATGTGCACCTCCTATTTCAGAATTTGATTTGATTGATTTTTTATTAATAAAATCAAATGGGGGTGCAGGGGGTATTTATTAGTGAGCTTTTCTCACAGTTTTTCTAGTTTTGAAAAATTATTGTGAAGTCATTTCTTATCCGATTTCAATGAAAATAAACTCAGAATCTTGTGAAGTCTTGTTGTTTATTTGAACATAATTTTCTGACATGCAGTTCTAAAGAATCATTGATTTAAACTCTTAAGTGTTAAATTCATTGTCATAATTTCCTATTTATGCAAGTAAAATTGTGACGTCAAATTTATATCACTTCCTTTTTAAATGATTTATTCTTTGAAACTACAGTTCAGAAAATTACACTGTAAACTTCACAAGATTCTGAGTTTATCAGTGAAATTTTCATTGAAATCAGATTAGAATTGACTTCACAATTAATATTTTAAAAAATGTAGTTTTGTATGGAATATACAGGGAAAAAATTCAAGTGACGAATACATTTGGCCACCCTCTGTATGTTACTAGTCAAACAACAACAAAGGACAGTTCAGATGAAATATTTCTTAATTTGAACATTGTTTAACTTCACAAAACAGATTATATTTTATTTTTTAAATAGTTACTTGCCTCCAGTTGAAATTGCATCCCACTGGAATATTACATATAACAGTTCTGATTCAGACCTGTCATCATTGTGGACATTTAATGAGGAACAAGGTAAGAAACCAGTCAGCAGGTCTTAATTTAATGTAGTTCAAGTTAAGTATTCTGAAGATAAGACAGGTCAAAAGTAATCTGATAGTGTATGGGCCATTAATTTTTTAAGAAATTATATACAAATGTAACTTGATCTGTCATTTAGTAGGATTTATTGTTTAAGAAATAGATAATTGCATGCGGGCTCTATGCGAATTAGAACATGGGAAGACCTTATATTTGTCAATATTTTTATACCCCCGCTTGAAAAGCTGGGGGTATATAGTGATAGGGTTGTCTATCCATCCATCTGTCCATCTGTTACACCTGAGGGTAACCATCTCTTATCCACTACTCCTCCTGAACAGCTGAATAGATTTTCATGAAACTTTAAGACAGTCTTTGTGACCTAATGCAGATGTGCACCTCCTATTTCAGAATCTGATTAAATTGATTTTTGGGGTTTCCCATAGCAAAACATGGACTTTGCCATTACATTACAAGGGGGTACCCATCTCTTATCCGCTACTCCTCCTGAACCGCTGAATAGATTTTCATGAAACTATAACACAGTCTTTGTGACATAATGTAGATGTGCACCTTCTATTTCAGAATTTGATTTAATTGATTTTTTGCTCACCTGGCTATAGCCAGGGTGAGCTTATGCCATCAATTTTCGTCCGTCGTCCGTCCATCGTCCATCTGGCATAAACTTTTCATTAAAAGATCTTCTTCTCTGAAACAACTGGACCAATTGAAACCAAACTTGGCCACAATAGTCCTTAGATTGCCCCCTGCAAAAGAGTTGTTTTTCAGATCCGCGTTATAACCAAGATGGCCGCTAGCGGGATCATAGTTTTAACATTGGACCCTATGGGAAAACACTTTCAAAGATCTTCTCCACTGAAACTACTGAGCCAATTGAAACCAGATTTGGCCACAATAGTCCTTAGATGGTCCCCTGCAAAAAAACTTGTTTTTCAGATCTGCACTATATCCAAGATGGCCACAAGTGGGGATCATGGTTTTAACATTGGACCTTATGGGAAAATACTTTCAAAGATCTTCTCCTCTGAAACTACTTGGCCAATTGAACCAAACTTGGCCACAATATTCCTTAGATGGTTCCCTTAAAAAAAAGTTGTTTTTCAGATCCGCACTATATCCAAGATGGCCATCAGCAGCAATCATAGTTTTAACATTGGACCCTATGTGAAAACACTTTCAAAGATCTTCTCCTCTGAAACTACTGAGCCAATTGAAACCAAACTTGGCCACAATAGTCCTTAGATGGTCCCCTGCGTAAAAAAATGTATTTCAGATTTGCGCTATATCCAAGATGGCCCCCAGTGGGGATTATAGTTCTAACATTGGACCCTATGGGAAAACACTTTCAAAGATCTTCTCCTCTGAAAGTACTGAGCCAATTGAAATAAAATTTGGCCACAATTGTCCTTAGATGGCCGCCAGCAGGGATCATAGTTTTAACATTGGACCCTATGAGAAAATATTTTCAAAGATCTTCTCCTCTGAAACTACTTGGCAAATTGAAACCAAACTTGGCCACAATAGTCCTTAGATGGTCCCCTGCTTAAAAAAATGTATTTCAGAATTGCGCTATATCCAAGATGGCTGCCAGCGGGGATTATAGTTTTAACATTGGAGCCCATTGGAAAACTTTTTCAAAGATCTTCTCCTCTGAAACTACTGAGCCAATTGAAACCAAACTTGGCTACAAAAGTCCTTAGATGGTCCCCTGCAAAAAAGTTGTTTTTCATATTTGCACTATATCCAAGATGGCCGCCAGCGGGGATCATAGTTTTAACATTTGCCCTATGGGAAAACATGTTCAAAGATCTTCTCCTCTGAAACTATT
>MJUU01025090.1:0-16189 GCA_002080025.1 Modiolus philippinarum
TCCAAATACATATTGATGTTGCGACTTCAAAACCAGTGTTGAAAATTGCTTTTTGACTGCCATTTTCAAAATGGCCACCAAGACAGGCGGGAAAAATCAACGTTGTCTGATTTCAATGAAATTTGGTTTCCAAATAGGTATTGATGTCGCAACTTCAAAACCTATGTTAAAAAATTGTTCGTCGAATGCCATTTTCAAAACGGCTGCCTAAAAGGCGGGAAAATTCAACATTTTCAGATTTCAATGAAATTTGGTTTTAAATAGATATTTATGTTGCGACTTCAAAAACTGATGTTGAAAATTGTTCGTTGAACGCCATTTTCAAAATGGCCACCAAAAATGGCAGGAAAATTCAACATTGTCCAATTTCAATGAAATTTGGTTTCCAAATAGATATTGATGTTGTGACTTCAAAACTGATGTTGAAAATTGTCATTGCCNACAAAATGATGTTTTGACTTCAAAACTGGTATTGAAAGTGGTCCTTAGCAAGAATTTTTTTTGTTAAAAAAGCCAAACAAAGAAATATAGTAAAAGTGATCAGACTTTTAAATACAGTTCAAGATATTTGTGGTGTTCCAGCTACCAAAGTTTGAGAGACTGAAGTTTAACTGTATAACTTACAATGTAAGCTTGATTGTCGTATTGTGCTTCATAGTTTTCTTCACAATATAAGAAATATGTTTAAACTACATTATAAAGGGGAACCCCTGCTAAAATTTGTTTATGGAAACGGGGACTTGGAATGTAATATGCATTATCTGAATTATAAGGGGAACCCCAGCCCAAATTTTTTCTTGAATGATGGTCTGAAATGGGTTGTAATGGATAGTGGGGCTTTAAATTACCGTGGAAACTGCTGAATCTACTTTCCCAACTGGAAACAAACTTGTTGACAACTGTCCATAGTCTGTACCTATCGAAGAATGTGTCTGGTAAGTCTGCATGTATTCCAAGATGGCCGCCAGCGGGGGACATAGTTTAACATACTAAATTTTTAAGTAAAATTGAATTTTATTATATAAATACTTACCATCAGAAATTATGAGTATATCCGAATGCATCCAGAGGACCAATCAGAGAGTAGAAAAAACAAAAGAGAGAAGACCCGAAGACAGGTAACCTGAACCCCAAATCCTCACTTTTCTCAAGATAATTACAAAGATCAGAAAAGCAGGGGAGGAAGGGGAGGCAGGGTGGGGCCTATAATTTCTGATGGTAAGTATTTATATAATAAAATTCAATTTTACTTAAAAATTTAGTATTTTATAGTTATAAATAGCTTACCATCATAAATTATGAGTACATTGTATAAAAGAATCTAACGCAGAGCTGAATCCCCTGCATCCGAAGACACAAGTGGAAAATTAACTCTTTGTGCAGAAACTATAGGCCCAAGAGAAAAAAGTTCATCTGCATGATGAGACATAGTATGCAGGTAATGAGAAATAAATGAGTTCTCATTCCTCCAAAAACCAGCTGACAGAACTTCATTGAGAGAAGCCGAACTAAACAAAGCCCAAGAATTGGAAATAGCTCTGACATCGTGAGCTTTAACCGAATGCTTGTTTAAAACCTCTTGACCAGAACACTCATAAGCTAGATTAATAGCCTTACAAATCCAGGTCGAAACTGTTTTAACAGAAAGATCATTAACACCCTTCTTAATAGGAATTAAGAGTCTGGTATTGCCAGAACGAATGCTGCTAGTTCTGGCAAGATAAATAGACAGAATTCTGATGGGACACAGAAGAGGCGAATCTGAGTCACCAGGAAGAGCTGGAATAATAATAGGAGTGGAGCCCTTATCTGGGATCTGATTCTTTCCTAGGAAAGAAGGATTCGTAAGTAAGGTAACTGAAGATCTATCTCTAGAAAATCTAAGATATGAGTCAGAGATAGAGAAAGCGTGAATTTCACTCCTACGTCTTCCAGAGGCAAGTGCAAGAAGAAAACAGCACTTATATGAAAGAAAGCTTAAGTCAGCTTTATCTGCAGGCTCAAANGAAGAACACAATGCTGACAAAACAAGGGCTAAATTCCACTGTGGGACCAAAACTTTCTTTCTTGGTCTGTCTAGACTAAAATTGCGTAGCAAAAGGGAAATATGCTCGTTATTCCCAAAGTCTGTCCCGCCAGATAAGGCAATAGTCCTCGAAATAGCCGATCTATAGCCCTTGATCGTAGAGGGAGCAAGACCCTTGTCTTCAAATAAAAAGACCAGAAAATCTGCTAATTGGTGGACAGAGATTTGGAAAGGATCAATTTCCCTTCCAACACACCAATTAGAGAAGATTGTCCACTTTGCATCATAGACGATGTTAGTGGACTCACGCACTGACCTGGAGATATGTCTGGAAGCTGCTTCAGAAAATCCTGTCTTTCTGAGGCTATTCCTGACAGAAGCCAGGCGTGAAGACACAGATTTTCTGGAGACTGGTGAAGAACTGATCCCTTGCACTGAGAGAGAAGATCTAGTCTGAGTGGAAGAAGCAGTGGATTTGCACATGACAGGCAAAGAAGATCTGGGAACCAAGCTTGTTTTGGCCTAGCTGGTGCAATAACTATGATCTTGCAGCATCCCTCTGCAGCTATCTTGCGAAGAACTGGGGCAAGAAACCGGAATGGTGGGAAAGCGTATGCGAACATACCTTCCCACGAGAGTGTCATGGCATCCACTGCGAAAGCTTTGGGATCTGGTACTGGCGAGACAAATACTGGTAGCTTGTGATTTAAGCTTGTGGCAACAGATCTATATTGGGAGAGCCCCAACAAAGAATGACTGACCTGAACACCCCCTGATGAAGTTCCCACTCTGTATTGACTGGAGCAAGAGACCTGCTCAGGGTGTCTGCCAGAAGATTCAGTCGGCCTGGAATATGTCTCACTACTAGACGAATGTGGTGTTTGAGACACAAAAGAAGAAATTCCTTGGCCAGAAGATACAGAGGACGACAGTGTGTTCCTCCCTGATTCTTCAGATAGGCTACCACTGTCGTGTTGTCTGTTGCCAGAACAAAATGACTGGCTGACAACCGGTCTATGAAATGGGATCCAGCCAGAAGAGCTGCTCTCATTTCCAGAATATTGATGTGTTCCTTCCGAAGAAGGGGGGACCACATCCCTGAAACAGTCTTACCGTCCAGATAAGCTCCCCACCCTAGGGCGGACGCATCTGTGTAAAGAGTCAGAACTGGAAGTGGAGGGGACAAAGGAAAGCCTGGAAGAACATTGTCCCTTATTGTCCACCATAGAAGATGTTGAACCAAAGACTCTTGCACTGGAATCTCTGCTTCCCAGTCCTGGGAAGCTGGAGACCAATGGTCTAGAAGATAAAACTGAAGTGGACGAATGTGGAGACGTCCTAAGGGAACAACATCTGCTATCAAGTTGAGAAACCCCAGTATACGAGAAAACTGACGAACAGTAACTGCAGTCTGATGCTGCAGGGACTGAATAAAAGACACCAGTTTGAGAAACTTTTCCTTCGGGGGAAGTACCAGACCAAGGTCTGTTCTGAAATGTTAGCCCAGAAAAAGGAAATCCTGAGAAGGGGTCAACTCTGACTTTTTCCATGAAATTAGGAAACCTAATTGTAGGAAAAATGCCAAAACTATCCGAGTATTGGAAACCAAGGTTAGAGGATCGAAATCCTTCAGGAGCGAATCATCCAAATAAGCATGAATTTGGATAGCTTTGGAATGGAGATGAGCTAGAGCAATCTGAAAAATCTTGGTGAAAACTCGGGGAGCTATAGCGAGACCAAAGGGAAGAGCTTGGAATAGGAAAAACTTGCCCTCCCACATAAACCGAAGGTACTTCCTGTAAGAATGAGCTATCGGACAAAGTAAATAAGCATCGGCCAGATCCATAGAAGTTGTCCACATGCCTGGAAGAATAGAAGCTCGAATCGACCTGTTGGTTTCCATTTTGAAATGTGGAACCTGTAGGAAGGTATTGAGGATCGAAAGATCTATCACAGGTCTCATGCCACCTGTTTTCTTGGGGACCAAGAAAACTCGAGAATAGAAACCCGGGTCCAGGCCAGTTAAGGGCACTTCCTCTATTGCCGCTTTCTGCAATAGAGAATAAACCTCTTCTGATAGGAGATGAACCTTTTGAGGATCCGAAGGTATCAAAAAAGGAACTGGCTGAGCTGACAGCGGTGGTAACTGATTGAAATGAAGACCTAGACCCCCTCGAAGTATCGACAAAACCAAAGAATCTGTGGTGATCTTTTCCCCCTGATCTAAAAATTGGGCTAACCTCCCTCCCACTGGAAGGTTTGGAAGAGGGACGGGGAATTCCTCTTCCAAAGGTGTCGATAGCAGACGAGGGGGCAAGAACCTAGGGACGAGAACCAGATTTCTTACCACCTCTGGAAGACTTGTGAGAAGGTTTAGAGTTAGAGGAAGAAGAAGCAACAGGTTTACGAACAATCTTCTTCTTCTTAGAAGGAACAAAAGAAGGTTGAGCAGCACTAGTAGTGACTGACCGTTTACCAAGATCGTTAACTTTGACATTAACATTAACAGGCAAAGGAGCCTTCCTAATTTCCTCCTGCACCTTCTCTAAAGGAAGCCCAAAGATTTTATCTGTCAAGGGAGACTTTAACAGAGAATCTTTAAGGGTCTCAGACACTTTAGAATTGTTGAGAATTTCCTGCCTCTTTGACAAAGTAAAATTTGCCAGGGAACCTATGATAAGGCATTGAGAAGCACCTAAAGCCTTATCTACCTGAAGAAGAAAAGATTTCAACTCAGAAATGCCACCCCCTTCCATATCCTGAAGAAGAGCCCCAGCAGCTGAAAGGTAATGCTCAGCAGAGCCAAGAACATGAGATGAATTCCTAAGAAGAATCTCAGACTTGGAATAGAGGCATTGATTCAGGCGAAGACCATCAACAGGTTTAGAACCAATAAGGCTAGAAATAGCCTTATCACAAGTAGGAACTACCCTGCCCAGAGTAGAGTTAACATATGTGTTATGGTCTCATGTTCATTTACTCCATATCCTTTCTTGAAATATTAAAGATGGCAAAATCCTTAACTGCAAAAATACCTGGGAAAGAAGTAGCACCAAAACCTGGAAAAGCTCCTTGTCTATCAGAGCATACCAAGCTATTACCGACTTTATCAGGAAATGTAACTCTGTCAATCAAGTATAAACTGGTTAAAGGTATTTGTACTGGTACCTGTGTAGTATTAAAGGAGTAAACGATACGTGCTTATAATGGTTTATAAAGTCATCTTTATATTTTTAAACTTTTTTTTCCAAAATAAATATATAATTTATGAAATAAATATCTGTTAAAAAGGAACTTTATAATTATCACAAGACTTTTTAAAAACATCCCTAAACATCAAAAGTTATATAGTTGTTGACTACACAACACACAAATTTGTAAACCCTTTTGTAAACACCAAAACACTTGCGAAAATATGGTCATTTATTGACTAATTAAGCCACAAGTACCACACGTGTTTACAGGTAAAATTGTTTATTGGGGCAATCAACAAGACGGGTGTGTGTCAAATTAACAAGGTCATAAAACATCACTGATGATGTGGCAAATCAATAAGGTCATAAAGTGACTGTTATATATTGTATGGTCCCAAATCGAGTTACTTTGATTGTGCAGAAACAAACTTTGAATATAGCACTTCAAGAAAATCAAAGGGTTGCTGACCAAGTGGATGCAAAGTTTTATGCACTTATTTTGATTTTTTTATGAATTAAATACAGACCAGCCTTTACTTCATACAATTTTCTTATAATTCACCCCCCTAAAAAAATAAAACTGAATGCAAAAAAAGTCGGTGAATAGATATTGTATTATAATTTCCAACTTAAGGTTAATAGGAAAACTTGAAATGAAACGATATATATTTAAAATAAGATCACTGGCTAATGTAAACAATGATAGTCTACTTCCGGTCATCGTCAATTTTTGAAATTTTGGCAATTTTCAAATCAATTTTGAAGTAAAAGAATCACCTCTTTAAATTATAAAAATTATATCTTCTTGTAGATAATTTTCTTAACTTTCCAATTTGATTGGAACATTTTTAAAAGGTTATTGTATTTTCAAACTATAATGCAATTTCCTACACCACCCAACACGAAATTTACTATATTTACAAAGAAATTAACGGGACAATTTACATTTTCAAATAAATTTTGAAGTAACCAAACATTTTCCGATTCTAAAACAATTTATATCTTAAGAAAGATAATTTAATAAAGAACAATATTCGAACATTTTTAAAAATGAATTCAAGAAAAAAGATATCTTAGATTTATTGTACAGTACTGTGCATTTTCCTTTTACGATAAACGACAATATAATGGTGACCTATTTGGTCACGTGACCAGCTGATGTCGCGATAAGCTCAACATGGAGTCCTCACCCAAAGAACTATTGACAAAGTTCAAAGCAGACAGGGTATGGCTAGATTCAGGGAAAGCAGAATAGGTTGGAGCACTCTCCTGAACTAGACCACAAGACGTCTCAAAAGAAGAAGGTTCCTTTTTAGACTTAGGAGGAGAAGCAAAAGAAACTTGGCCACCTCTCTCATGTAATGAAATACCTGAGCCCACAAATGATCCTTCGAAACTGAAGAATGTCCTCATCTAGAAAATCTTCCTCTTGACTGTCAGGCGTCAAGGAAAAATTATCATCCTCCAGATCCCCGTCAGTTTCTTCTGAAATCAAGACTGAAGAAGTGCTTAACAAAGCAGTAACTCATATAGGTTATTGCCTGATAACTGGTATAAGTTATTTAAAAAAGTCAGTATCTCGTAGTAACTCATTTAAGTGATTTTGGTGATAACTTATTTAAGTTGTACCCCTGACTGGTGACGGGGGCAGTACTAAGAACTCCCGAGGAAGTAAGACCAGCCGAGAAGTTAGTATTACTACTAACAGCTGGATTTAGACACTGCAGCTGGGGCAGAAGGCTTTGAACTAGCGGAACTAGTTCTAACCTTAGCCCCCTCCAAAATGGTAAGGCGAGAATTCAACGAATTAAATTCACCCTTCAAAGAGTTAAACTCACCCTTGACAGCATCAGTAAAGTTAGAAATAAGATCCCTAACTAAAGAAACTGAATCTGTCTGACCTACAGGACCAGCGAACTGCTTAGGACCTCCAGAAGCAGTGAGAAGGACCACCTGGAAGCTGCCAAGGAAAGCCAGAGGAAAACTGAGGTCTGGCCCAAAAAAAGAGGACTCTGAGAAAAAAACCACTGAGGTGTTTACAACAGGAGCCCTAGAGGTGGGACGATGAACACCCATGGCTAAGCCCGGAACAGGATTAAGACAACCTGAAGAATTGAGGGGCCTAGACGAAACTGTAGTGGTGTTCACCGAAAGAGTGGGTATAACACTAGCTGTGAGCTCACCAGAACCTAAGTCCTGGTTGAGCCCAGCTGAACTGGAAGTAGCTACCGAAGTAACAGAAACAATACCAGTAGAGCTAATGGAAGCCAGTGTTCCACTACTAACTGGGTTAGGGACAGAGCCATCCCAAAAAACATCCGACCCAGTTAAAGAAATGAAAGGGGAATTCACGTTTAAATCCATATTGCCACCTTTCTTTCAAATATTCTAATCACACAAATAAAAATTGGCGTAAAATCCCAAACCTACCAAAAGTTATAATAATAAATAAATAAACTTTCTGGTAGGGTTACTCTTACAATATGAACACTATAAAAAAAAATTAAAAATCGTCTTCGTCTGTACTGTAAATTTGTCTTCTCGGAAATTTCCACGTGGGACTTCGGATGCAATCAGAGAAAAAGTGAGGATTTGGGTTTCAGGTTACCTGTCTTCGGGTCTTCTCTCTTTTGATTTTTCTACTCTCTGATTGGTCCTCTGGATGCATTCGGATATACTCATAATTTATGATGGTAAGCTATTTATAACTATAAAAATTGCGAAATTTTCCCCGTACGGGGAAGAATCAGGATATTACCGATTTAACTAATATTTTATAAGATAAGATAAGATAACTTTATTTGCACGAACACATTTACAATAAATGGTTATGGCAACACAACACTTCCGGTACCCTTCCCCACACGTTTTTAACGAAAATACACATTTCTACATCATTTAGCATTAATATCATACAGAGTAAGAAAGAAATATTGGTCACCTTCCCTTCCCCATTCGGGAAACTGATAAACTTTACTTGGACGCCATGACATGACTCTCTTTTATCAAAACTGTTGTTACTGAGAAATTATGCAGTTTTCCATCATAATTTGATGATTATAAACTGTGCATGCATGGAAATGATTTAAATTATAGGGAATCATTATTAAATGTAATAACATATTTACATTGGTGCCAAAATGAATATAGATAATTGTGAAAATTGGGTTAAAATTATTTACATAAAGTAGCTATGCCAAAGGCAGGGACCACTTTGGGCCGCGCTACAGGCTTATTCTCCATGATCATGATGATGTCACAACATCAAAATTTTTACCTGTGGACACTTTTTGGTTGGCAAGAAATCGTAATCATTAATTAGGGTAATAAAAATGTCATTTTCAATTAACTGGTATAGATTTGTTTTTAAAAGGTAATTTGATAATTTCTTTTGATCTGAATTGAAGACATTTTACAGTTTAACAGGATATAAAAATTTTCGATATTTGATTTAATTGACGTATTTGTATATGATTCAAATTTTTTACAATTTCCAAATATTTGGAATACACACTTCAAATTATTCAAAAGCAATTTAGAAAAAGTGAACTGGTAGAAAAAATATGAAAATCTTGAGGTTTATTAGGCACTTAACAGATCCCAAATCGGACTAGTAAGTAAAAAGTTATTTAAAAAGTAAAATTCTGTTCCATTACTATACAATGCAATTTATCGTTGAAATACAATTTTGCCAACCAAAAAATTGATTTTGTGATGTCACTGATTGAATTCGTGAACAAGCCTATTGCGCCATAGCTGCATTAATATATGAAATGGCCCATTAAAAAGTGTTCTTTGCGCCGGCGCCTGTTGGGCACATTAGTATCACGCATGGCCCATGTTGTAGTTGTAGTTCGTGCACCAGTTACCAGGATCAGAATACATTATTTTGTTTGACTGGTTCCCAAAATGTTTATCTTTGAAAGTAAACCAGTCATAGTTTTCTTATACATGACTAAAATGAAACGAAAGACATTGAGTGTCACAAAACCATGCCGTTGCTGGAAGTAAACCAGGGGACGCTGTCTTTTTTCGCGACGGAATAACACATTCCTTGTTGACCCACATGAGTCCAACATTGTATCAGGGTTGGCAAAAAAGCGGGAAATACTCATATTTCCCAGGACGGTGGGAAATACTGGGAATTCGCGTACAATACTGGGAAATATGCTGTCAAATGATATGACTTCATAACTTTGTAGTGAAAAGTGTTGCAAATTGATCAGATATGTTAAAATTGGATTATGCAAAGGCAATTTCATTTTTTTCCACTACCATATGACTATTCCAAATAGGTAAAACATAAAATGTCTTCCCACTTTCACTATTAAACATCACCTGCATTCAATGGTAATCATTCTACAATGTAATACCTTTAATGCAATTGATTTGTCTAAGGGTTTGTGTAAACAAAAATCAAATTCATTAAGGTACAAGTAATTACATTGTATCATTGTTATTTAATTTAACAACTAAAATTGTGGGAAATGTGAGAGTGTTAATTACTAAATCAACATAAATTGTCAATGATGGGCTTGGGTATGCTTATTTTTTTCAAAAAAAGATAACAAATTGATTTCAAAAGGCATGTTTTCATAACTAACAAAATTTTAAATAATATGAAGAATACACTTGTATTTTTTTTAATATAAATGAATTAAAATAATTTTTCTAACCTTTACACTACGTTACCGCATACACTCATCAAAGAGAAATTTTTATATTTGATCAAATGGTCCTTCAAAAAATCAGGATGTACGTACATTTGTTGCAATACATTTAAATCGTTCTTCAGTGACGACAAACATGACAAATATACCAACAGGACTTGTCAGGATATGATAAAAAGCATTAAATTTTCTTCTTGATAATATTTTTGTTCGTTGCGGTGATACAGTCTATCAGCAAAAAATAGGTATTCCTCTGGGTACCAACTGTGCACCTCTTATAGCAGATTTATTTCTTTAATGCTACGAGTCACAATTCATGGCAAAAATTCAAAAAGACCCTTCTAAACAGCATTTAGTGGATAAATTTAACAATACATATAGATATTTGGACGATATTTTGGCTTTAAATAAGCCTGAATTTTCTAAATTTACAGATGAAATTTATCCTGCAGA
This sequence comes from Modiolus philippinarum, assembly GCA_002080025.1. NCBI lineage: Eukaryota > Metazoa > Mollusca > Bivalvia > Mytilida > Modiolidae > Modiolus > Modiolus philippinarum. The sequence goes on from MJUU01025090.1 coordinate 10,344, forward strand.
ACTTACTTTAAATAAATCCAATTGCAGCAGTGATTATACTCCTTTTCTTGATCTTGATATATCAATAAATCAAGGAAAGTTGAATACTAATGTTTATGATAAAAGGGATGATTTCTCATTCCCTATAGTCAATTTCCCCCATCTCAACGGCGATGTTCCGTTAGCCACTTCTTACGGGGTCTACATTTCACAACTTGTTCGATATGCACAAGTATGTAGTAATGTTTCTCACTTCAACGACCAAAATCTTTGTCTCACTGAAAAACTTCTGCATCAAGGGTTTAGATATCATAAATTGATAAAAACATTCTCTAAATTTTATTATAGATACATTGACTTATTAAGAAAATTTGGTTCTACATGCAGGGCTCTTATACATCAGGGCATTTCACATCCAAACTTCTATGGCAATATCATTTACAAAGCGCATAAATTCAAAAATTGTCCTTCCAAACTTATTAATCCGTTGAACAAACTTATTCATAAAGGATATAAATACAGCATNTGGCATTGCACAATATCATGTTCTTCTTTCATAATTGATGATGTTGTTATACCAAATCTATTTAGAAGTATTTCAATTGAAATTTCATATGTAAGAAGGCTTGATATCATAGTCAACGGAAATTATGTCCTTAGCTAGCTGTCAGTAACTGCGAGCATTTGTCCGGACAGTACCTGTGTGTATTGTCTTCATGTTTTATGTACTTCATTGTAAGGGTACTCGTCTTGATAAGTTGGACTTTTTTCTAGTTTGATTTTTACTGTGAGTCTTTTTGTGTATTTATTTTTAGCCATTCACCACACATGGGGGAGGGTTTGGATCCAAGAAAACGAGTTTAACCCCACCACAATTTTCGCACCTGTCCCAAGTCAGGAATATGTTGGTCATTGGCTTGTCCTTGTCTTCTTATAAAATTTTAGTTTCTTGATATTTGGGTTATTGGATGTTGTTTGTTTCCATTGATTTATTCACTTTTTTACCTTTTTGGGGCCATTTAGGGCTTACTATATGGTGTGAGGTTCTCACTGTGTTGAAGACCATATGGTGACCCCTAGATGTTTTGTTTTTGGTCGTTTTAACCTGGATATGGGATGTTGTCTCCTTGACATTTACCCCATTTCCTTTCTTTTTCATATAAAAGTATTTCAACGACAATTTTGAAAGGGAATGTAAATTTGAAAATAAATTTGAACAAATAGTTGGGAGCATTTTCAGTCTGTGCCAAGAACCTTTTCATTCACTAGCCCTAAAGGGCTAGTAAGGTCCCATGTTGTACTAGCCCGAACTCAATTTCACTAGCCCTTATAGAAGATTCTTTGTTCATAAGGTACAATTTTAACTAGCCCACCGGGCTAGTGACTTCAAATTTTTACTAGCCCGAGACTGATTTTACTAGTCTCGGCGTAGGGCTAGTGGCTAAAGGCACAGACTGCATTTTTATGTCAGAAGGGTTTTAATGGAGTCATTAGCTTGCCTGACCAAAGGCCATACATGTGAGCTTTTGCCATCACTTGGCGTCCGGCGTCGTCGTCTGTAAACTTTTCACATTTTGACTATCTCCTCTGAAACCACAGGACCAATTTTAACCAAACTTTACAGGAATGATGTATGGTAGGTGCTTCACAAAGATTGACGAAATTTTTTCGATCCGCCAAAAAACATGGCTGCCAGCACCAAGCATAGTTTATTATGGGACCCTATGGGAAAATGCACATTTTGGCTATCTCCTCTGAAACAACTGGACCAATTTTTACCAAACTTCACAGAAATGATGTATGGTAGGTCCTTCACGAAAATTGCCGAAATTTTTCCGATCCACCCAAAAACATGGCCGCCAGCGCAGATCATAGTTTAACATGGGACCCTATGGAAAAGGCATATATTTGCTATCTCCTCTGAAGCTACTGAAGCAAATTGAATCAAACTTTACAGGAATGATGTATGGAATTTCCTTTACTTAGATTACCAAAAGTTTTTCCGATCGACTAAAAAACATGACTGCCAGCGCAGAACATAGTTTAACATTGGACCCTATAGGAAAAGCATATATTTGAAATCTCCTCTGAAGCTACTGAAGCAAATTGAATCAAACTTTACAGGAATGATGTATGGAATGTCCTTTACTTAGATTACGGAAATTTTTCCGATCCACTAAAAAACATGGTCACTAGCGCAGAACATGGTTTAACATTGGACCCTATGGGAAAAGCATATATTTGATATCTCCTCTGAAGCTACTGAAGCAAATTGAGTCAAACTTTACAAAAATGATGTATGGAATGTCCTTTACATAGATTACCTTAATATTTCAGATCCGCTGAAAAACATGGCCACCAGCGCAGAACATAGTTTAACATGGGATCCTATGGGAAAAGCATATATTTGCTATCTCCTGTGAAGCTACATGTACTGTAGCAAATTGAACCAAACTTTACCGGAATGATATATGGAAGGTCCTTCACATAGATTGTCAAAGTTTCCGATCCCATAAAAAACATGGCTGCCATCACTGAATATATTTTAACATTGCACCCTAAGGGAAAATCACATTTTCATTTTCTCCTCTGATACCAGTGAAGCAAATTCAACCAATCCTTACAGTAAGGATGTATGGAAGGTACTTAACAAAAATTGCTCATTTTATTTCGATCTGACAAAAAAAACATGGCCTCCAGTCATCTAGTGCAGAACATAGTGTAACATTTGAGCCAGGAATGAGATATCATCATCTCTGAAACTAATCAAGCAAATTTAACTTAATGTATAGGTCCTTTGCAAAAATTATTCATTTCAATAGGATCAGACAAAAAATGTGGATGATAATGAAGAACATAGCTAAATATTTGACCCCATTGGTAAGAAAACATCATTTTTAGTCATGTATGGCATAGAGGCATTTTGTCAGGTGAGCGATACAGGCTCAATCTCTGAGCCTCTAGTTTATTCATATTTTCCACTTTTTGAAAACTAGCAGTATTTCCCAGGATGGGAATTACTGGTAATTACCAGTGGGAATTACGCCACTGGTATTTCCCGGCCAACCCTGCATTGTATCAATATTTGAAGTTGAAATACGAAGCCCCACGCATTGAAGTTTAACGAACGTAGTGAGTATGAATGTTGGGCTTCATATTTCGACTTGAAATGAAATTTTGATAAAATTTGCGACTCCTGTTGTTGACCTACGACCATGCTCCATCATGCTCTTGGAGCAGATCATGCATTATCCTTCTAGACCATGTCTTTAGGGGTTCACACTGTAAGTGCTTTTTTTTTGTGCTGTTTGTGTTGTCTCTTTAGGTGTGATCTTATATTGTCATGTCTTTTGAATTTATGATTTTTGGATTGTTGCTTCTGTGTTCATTTTTGAAACCTATGTATAATTTAAAAACACAGAAGGAAGTTGATATTGTTTATAACAATCATCGCGTATTATGTTCAAAATGGTAACAAAGTTTTTTCATTGAATTGTCAGTTTGGGATCTCGGTCATTATTCTAGTATGCTGCATACAAAGACAGAGAAGCAACAAAGAGAAGGGATAAAATTTAAAGTTTTAACAACACAATGTGACTTGTGCATCTTAGTACCTACTCTTAAATTGATCCAAGGTAGCTGAAATTGCTTAAAATCACTTTCTGATGGGAGCTTTGCCCCTTGACAACAATGTTGACNTCTTGCATAAAAGAAAGCAACAATAGTGCAGAAAAATAAATCAAGAAGTTGGAAGAAATAACATTGGGCATACATGTTCTGTGCGAAGGTAAAATATCCCCCCTTTTCTAAAAACATAGAGTCAGGTCTCAGAATCCCTTATTAAAATCCTCCAAAGTATCGGATGCTAGTGATGTTACTATTTATATACATTCCCAAGAATGCCAATTAAATTATTTAGGCCGTATATCATGTTTGCAGAACGTTTGTTTACAAAATTTGCGCATGCTCATGGTAAGAAGAGATACTTCAATCATTGGGCGGGAAAATTTGAACTTCAATATCTCATTATGACAGGTGTCTTTACCATTTGTTTACAAATGTCTGCACATGCGCGTATGGTTGTGTTAAAAATAACAGTAGCACTGTGAAAGGATACCATGATAATTAGACTGATTTATTAGTGTTGATCCGGGGTGTTGATTGTGGTAGTCATAAGGGCTGGTGTTGTTTACATAGCAATTAGTCAGCATTGACATCAACACATTTATTTTTTGATAGGACCGTTTTATTAATGTCACTTATTACCTCCCTTGTATAATTTTTCATTTTACACATTAGGGCCCAAAAATTTTTTCTGCTCCCTCTGAAACCCCCCCAAATTGTTAAAATATTTTGAAAATGTTGTATGTTACTGTTTTTAACAACTTGCTGGGATATTTTACAATACTTTTTGTTTTGTTGGAAATAAAAAATAATAATTTCAGCTTTTTATAGTAAAATTTGTGTATTGCTATTATACCAAGGAACACATCACATTGGTTTAAAATCCATTATACATAGATTTGATACTAAGGTGATTCATTATCTTAGACGTGGGGAATGTGTACACTTCATAATTGAAATGAAAGTAAATTTCAGATCCACTTTTTATTAAAGGAAATGCTTTTACATATGCAGGTACGTCTTAACAGCTTCTGTTAATACTTTACATGAATTAAAATCTAGAGTTTAATCAGTCTGGCTTCACTTCATCTGATTCAGATACTGAACAGATTTTAAGTATTCTAAAATTTCTTTGTGACTAGATTTAGAAATGTTAGACTGAGGGTATTGGTTGTAGTCCTTTCAAAAATTAAAACAGCATTATTTTAAGTGAAAGTGTGAAAAACAATTAAATTTCTCATGCCTTCCTTCAGACCAAATTAATATGTTCACTGCTGAAATTTGTAATTTAAGAGTGCAAATGCATCTTAAGAAAGAATTTAATATTTTATCCAGTATTGATTGTAATTTATGGTCATGTATTATGTATTATGTATTATTTTTATACTGTCAGATAAATTCAATGTGCAGTCTGTGTACAGACACAGGCACTCAACCCAAAATAAATCAGGTATATCAGTAGCAAAGATACCTTTAAGTGCTTCAAGCACTTTGATTTCATTGTCAGTTTGGGATCTCGGTCATTATTCTAGTATGCTGCATACAAAGACAGAGAAGCAACAAAGAGAAGGGATAAAATTTAAAGTTTTAACAACACAATGTGACTTGTGCATCTTAGTACCTACTCTTAAATTGATCCAAGGTAGCTGAAATTGCTTAAAATCACTTTCTGATGGGAGCTTTGCCCCTTGACAACAATGTTGGCCATAACAGCCCATACCCCCATCCTAATGGCCCATAACTTTTGATAATAAGGGGCCTTTGGTCCATCACCATAAAAAAGTAGGGTGATCCCTGCAAAGGTCAAGAGAGATAACTCAAATTTCATTTCAGAAAATGTCAACACTGGTTCAGTACTATTACAACCTCCTACCATTCCAAGGATTAAAATACGAACTGACTTTTAGCTTCATAGTGTCTCAGAGATATTGAACCTCGCGTATCTCTGCGTATGGCCAGTAAAAGTAGTGATGAGATGATGATTTTCACCAAAACAATGCTGTTGTAATTCCACAAATTGCGGACATTTTGTCTGCCATGATTATCCCCCTTTGACTTTCACCTGAATGAAAATGACCACCACATATTAGACTGGCTTAGCACAATCAAAATTTTATAAAATAAAACATTTTCTTATTGGCTGAATTATGTCCTGAAAACAAGAAAAGGTAGATAAAATAATATTTAAAAAATCCCTTGGCATTGCTACATAAAGGATAAAAAATTACTGTTGGCTGTAGATG
>MJUU01025090.1:23589-34266 GCA_002080025.1 Modiolus philippinarum
GTCTGTCCGTCTGTCCACACTTCTCGTAAGCGCAACTCCTCTTAAACCACATGAAGGATTTTGATGAAACTTTACACAAAGGAAGGATATTATATGGAGATGTGCATGAAGGAATATAATTATTGTCCAAAACCTGGAAGGGGAGGTATTCGACTTTGACTTTTCGTTGATTCCCTATGTATGGGTTACCTCGTAAGCACAACTCCTCTTAAACCACCTGAAGGATTTTGATGAAACTTTACATTATTGTCCGAAACCAGGAAGGTGAGATAATAAGACTTTGGCTTCTTGTTGATTCCCTATGTATGGGTTACCTCGTAAGCGCAACTCCTCTTAAACCAATCGAAGGATTTTGATGAAACTTAACACAAAAGAAGAACACTATATGTAGATTTGCATGACGGAATATAGTTATTGTTGGAAACCAGGAAGGGGAGATAATTTGACTAACTTTCTTTCGATGATTCCATCTGCAATGATCTCTTTTTTTTCAGAGAAATAATTTAAAGCGTAGATATTGTGAAATCAAACTGTTGGAGAGACACTTTTTTCATTGTAATCCTCTTGAAAAGTTGTTTTCAAAGTGTTGTAATAAATTTCTCTAATGCTTATGATTTTCGTGTAAAATGTCAAATAGGCTAAAAGAGGGTGAATTTTATATTTGTCTGATTTCGACAGAGTATTTTCATTGGAACTCTTGTGAAAAGTTCTTTTTTGAAGATTATATCATAATGTCCATACTTGTATTGTGTCCACACTTGTACTGAGTCCACACCTGTGTTGTGTCCACACCAACTAAAATTTGCACTTACCATATCGATTCAGGGTTCAATGAGCGTGGGGTATATTTGGCTGCCATTCAGCGACAGCTCTTGTTATTTATCCTATTGAGACAGGGTTTGCTTTATGTTATTGCTAATAAAATTGCGCAATGTAGGAATGCCTACAGATTTGAGGAAGTGTTTACTGTTTTTGAGAAACAAGAGGCCCAAAGGGGGCCAAATGGAAAAAATGAAAATTTTTTGTCAGATCTTGATGCAGTGTTTTCCTGTAGGTTTCTTAAAGCATGTTTAAACAGATACATTTAAAAATTGAAACCATTTTCAATAAACAGGAGGCCCAAAGGGGCTTCATCCATTTCATAATAAAGGGGTAAAATTGGGTGTTTTTATGGTAATAAACAACTTTTGAACTATGTAAGATAGACATACTTTTAGTACTTGTCAAGTGTATAGGTCTAGTCAAGAGGAACATAAATATGCAAAAAGAATAAGGTCAAAGGTCAAGGTCACAGAGGTCAGAAAGGGGTTAAATTGAGTATTTCTTATATTTTACTGTAAAATCTTGGGGCATACGTAGTGATTCACAAACACATCTTGTTTCAATTATTTATTGTGGACAGAAATCCATTATTATGCTTGATAGTATAAAACATGATATCAAATGTCAAAATTAGCAACTGCCTGTACATGTTGGTAGGGTCTTGCTGGTGGGTGTGAGATATTTACCTTATCTTGCACACCTACCTGTGTTAGATTTCTCACCCTACCAACACAAACAAGCTGTTGCTCATTTTTGACATTGGAAACATGTTTCTTATTGTCTAGCATAATGATGGATTTTTGTGGACACTAAATAATTCAAAACATAAAACATTACAGTCATACTTGGCTAACTTTGGCTTTTCATTTGTGTTAACTATACACTGAAATTTTTTATCAGAAATCTGGCCTTTGTGATGTTTGTTTACTTATGGGAGTTCTGTACCCTTTCACAATGTCATAAGATTTCACCTCAGGATTTTTGAAAGCCAAGCTTTCCATATGAACACAACAAATTTTATCAATTATGAAAATTTACAGCATCAAACACTTCAATTTTAGACTATTTATCAATTATGTTGTGCTGGTAATACCAACCAAACTGAAAAATTATCTACAACGATGATGACCATATTTTAGTGGGAAAAAGTTTGTGTAGCTTGTCTCGCCCATGCACAAGACAGAAAAATATCAAGATCAGGGTTACATATAACTCACTACAGGTAGGACTTTCTATGTCACCCACAGACCAGGTGAGTGATACAGGTTCTTGAGAACCTCCTGTTTTCACTTCCCAGATTTCATGCCTGGCAATATTTGAATAAGGTCGTGTTGGTTTTTATGCATGAAGCAACTCCAGGCATACCATAAAACCAAAAAAAGGATGTTCGAATTCACTTTCCCTGTGGTTTTAAAGCATCTACATGACATTACAATCATCATGCAATAAAACAATAACTACTTTGTTGGGAGAGGTGCAAATAATTACATTCTGAACATTTCTAATCTGATGCTTTCATGGGGAAAACCCCACAATTAGGGATAGTTACAGGTATGTAGATTTGAAAATAAAACAAATGTAAAGAACATGATAAAAAAACACAAGAAATTTCCATCCTGCCCAACTTTTTGCTAAATTAATGCATATGTTTAGTATAGTATATTCAATTTTACATTTTCTGTTAATTTTGATAAACTTTCAGTACTATAAGAAAATGTCTACAAAAAAGAAGTGGACTGATGAGGAAAGAGTAGAACTGGCTAGAAAAATGGATGCTGAGTTAGATGAATTCATGGAAAAGGCTATTGAAAAGGCAAGAAAGAGGAGAGAAGAAGAGGGTGATAAGGAAGATAATTTTAATTTAGATGTTAGTATGTTTAAAAATATTTTAAGTCTCATTATACCCCTACTCCAAAGTAAGGGGGGGCTTACTGTTATACAATTGTCCTTCTGTCTGCCCTTCCCTGTGTCTTTTACCAAGGACTCAAAGGGGGTTACTGTTATACCCCCACACAAAGTAAGGGGGGTTACTGTTATACCCCCACACAAAGTAAAGGGGGTTACTGTTATACCCCCTTACAAAGTAAGGGGGGTTATTGTTATACCCCCACACAAAGTAAAGGGGGTTACTGTTATACCCCACACAAAGTAAGGGGGGTTACTGTTATACCCCAACACAAAATAAGGGGGTTACTGTTATACCCAACACAAAGTAAGGGGGTTACTGTTATACCCCAACACAAAGTAAAGGGGGTTACTGTTATACCCCCACACAAAGTAAAGGGGGTTGCTGTTATACCCCACACAAAGTAAAGGGGTTACTGTTATACCCCCACACAAAGTAAGGGTGGTTACTGTTACAGGGTTTATTCGAGGATTTTGAAAGCTTTAGTCACTTTTGCGGAGCGCGACAGTCATTCTTCAAAGCTCTATGTTTTAAAGATAAAGACTTTTATAGTACAAAAGATATATATGTATATCATAGGAACATTTCAGATCATGTAACTTTTGAGATCTTTGAGCTCCTTCTAATAATTAGTTTTTATTTGAACATCAACTTTTGATAATGAAATTAATTGGGAATATAAATCCAATTATAGTATTTTTTTTACAGATGAAAACAAGTACAAGTATCCCCTCCCCTTTTTCTTGATGCTCTTGTCGTATGCTGTGTATCATAGCAACGTATGATTTAAAGTCTTCTGCTTTGGTGTTGAGCTTATGCAAGCAATTCTTTGGAATAAAATTTTATGTTTATCATCAGAGGTTATAATTTACGTCAAAATTTAGTTTGAATTCTCTTCAATGGCAAAATGCAAGTTGAGAGGAAATCACAAAGAAGTTGTAATTTTGAGCAAAGTCGGAAACGACTATGTACTGGTATTTCAATCAAAATAAAATTGGAAAGGCTGCATAAAGCAACAGATTTTGCTGGAAATTAATTTAATTCAAATTGGGACTGAGACAAACATAAAAAACATTGGTCTTATATATATTGGGAGTAATTTATTTGTATCTTGTAAGCTGTTTATATATGCACATACGCAATCGGAATGTTGTGGATAGAAACGAAAGTAGGACCGGCAAAATACCTATTCTGTTGAAATTAAAACTTTAACTTTAAATGATAACTTGAAATATTATCATTTCATGGCTTCCTGGTAATTAAATTATATTTAATGATTGTACCTGATTGGTGATTTGACAACTACATGTACTGTATGGTTAATTACCTGTATAATTATCGGATTAGCAATTTACCTGTGACAACATCACCTTTGTAATTAATTAATTGGCTTGAAGTTGTAAACTTGTCATAAATATGACACTGAATATAATATCTTAATATTTTAAGGAGAAAAAGTTTACAATGACAAATTTTAAGTGACGAAAGTGGTTCAGAAAACTTTCATCATTTTGAAAACTGTTTCGTAAAATACGAAAGTGACGAGCGCTAGAAAAATCACTGCTGTTATACCCCCACACAAAGTAAGGGGGTTACTGTTATACCCCCACACAAAGTAAAGGGGGTTACTGTTATACCCCACACAAAGTAAGGGGGTTACTGTTATACCACACACAAAGTAAGGGGGTTACTGTTATACCCCACACAAAGTAAGGGGGTTACTGTTATACCCCCACACATAGTAAAGGGGGTTACTGTTATACCCGCACACAAAGTAAGGGGGTTACTGTTGTACCCCACACAAAGTAAAGGGGATTACTGTTATACCCCCACACAAAGTAAAGGGGGTTACTGTTATACCCCACACAAAGTAAGGGGGGTTACTGTTATACCCCCACACAAAGTAAGGGGGTTACTGTTATACCCAACACAAAGTAAGGGGGTTACTGTTGTACCCCCACACAAAGTAAAGGGGGTTACTGTTATACCCCTCACAAAGTAAGGGGGTTACTGTTTACACCCACACAAAGTAAGGGGGTTACTGGTTTACCCAACACAAAGTAAGGGGGTTACTGTTATACCCCCACACAAAGTCAAGGGGGTTACTGTTATACCCCACACAAAGTAAAGGGGGTTACTGTTATACCCCACACAAAGTAAAGGGGGTTACTGTTATACCCCCACACAAAGTAAAGGGGGTTACTGTTATATCCCTCACAAAGTAAGGGGGTTACTGTTATACCCCCACACAAAGTAAAGGGGGTTACTGTTATACCCCACACAATGTAAGGGGGTTACTGTTATACCCCCACACAAAGTAAAGGGGGTTACTGTTATACCCCACACAAAGTAAGGGGGTTACTGTTATACCCCCACACAAAGTAAGGGTGGTTACTGTTATACCCTTGTCCTTCTGTCTGTCCTTCCCTCTGTCTTTTATCAAGGAGATCTCAGCCGCTGTATGTTATAAAGATTCGATATTTGGTCTTAAGGTTTGATATGTTGAGTTGTGCTGTGTCTCCTGATTTCAATTCAGTCACTCATCTACTTCCTGTTTGACAATAATTTATTTAGTGTTACACTTTACATGGCCATACTCTCAATATAAGGAAAATGCCCTACACAACAATGGCGTAAAAGGCAGTAAGTAAGAAGTTAGCCTATGAAAATTAGAAGTTAAACCTGCATATTTACATCAAATATTCACATATACATAAGAGGCCTCAGTGGCGTAGCTTGACTCTGAATGATGTTGAAGCCCAAATGTCGGCAGGGGGTCTTGGGCTGCTTAAGGCCCCCAGTGGGTCCAGGGCAAAGCCCTGGAGGGGGCTAGGGGCAAAGCCTGATGATGTCGGGTACAGTAATCTAAACAGTAAATTTCCCAGAATCTGAGAGAATATTTTTGTAAATGTAAACATTGATTACTTTATGTCAATGAAATTGTCTTTGAGTAGTTCTGTGTAGGATTACTATCAATTGCACTTTTCAATATTGATAATTTAGAATACCTCGATGGAAAATTAAATTTTGGATCTTCCCATTAGTTGCATCATGTTTATTCAATGGAAAGCTGTCCAATGTCATAGTAGCCAGGACCGTGCTGTGAGTTTGCCGATGAAAAAAATCATAGAGCTGCTCGGTAAATTATCAATCGTTTTATTGCTACTACTCACATTTGAGTCTTCATTTGAATTGGCTCTATTTACTCTGAAAATTGGGTAGAGGACTTTCTAGCAAAACAACTATCAGAGACATATATTTAATTATTTGTCTCTGCAACTATCAATATGCCTCTCCATGATCAAAGATTCGTCATTAAATTTTGTGTGACAGAGGGACACGGGCTGATATCTGTATTCAGATAACTCTCTCTCTCTTTTTCGTTCTTTATTATTTTATTTTTTAATATCATTATTTTTTTTTTTTGACGAAACGATATTGAAGCCTTGGCTTCTGGGCTTCCGCCTGGCTACGCCACTGGGCCTGATCCAAACACAAACACTACAATATTGCTATGCATTACCATAGCATAGTTTATTGTGTCACCTGCTGTAAGCAGAGTCGACACATAGGGATTACTATCCGTCGTCTTTCGTCGTCGTCCTGCGTCGTCCCGACAGTTTTTGAATCCACAACTCCTTCTTAACCACTTGTCCGATTCCTACCAAACTTTCAGGATATGTTGTTTAACTGGTGTAGTTGTGCACCTGATACTTAGAATTTTGATTTTTTAGACTTTAGAGGTTAACAGAGCCAAAATTGCTCATTTGTGAGTCTGTTGGTTTTGAATCCGCAACTCCTTCAAAACTGCTAGTCAGATTCTAACAAAACTTTCAGGATAAGTTGTTCACCGGGTGTAGTTGTGCACCTGATACTTAGAATCTTGATTTTACAGATTTTAGAGGTTCACAGAGCCAAAATTGCTCATTTATGAGTCTGTCTGTTTTGAATCCGCAACTCCTTCAAAACTGCCAGTCCGATTCCAACAAAACTTTCAGGATAGATTGTTCACCTGATGTAGTTGTGCACCTTATATATAGAATTTTGATTTTATAGATTTTAGAGGTTCACAGAGCCAAAATTGCTAATACCCAATTCCATTACAACTATAAGTCAGATTCCAACCAAACTTGCAGGATATGTTGTTCACCTGATGTACCATATAGCGGGTTATTTTGACGGGTGTAAAATTTGGCGGTTTTAAAGAGAAAATGTATACGAAAAATTTTGGCGGTTTTTATTTTCGCGATTACGTAAAATACATAGTAAAATATTTCCCTTGTTACTAAAAAGAAGTGAGTTTCGGTTGACAACATTAATTAAAGAAAAGAATGATAATTATCCTTTGATTTTAAATATTTTTTAATGTCATTACTCAATTATTTACTAATTTACATGTAATTTATATTAGTACCTGCATTATCAGTAATTTAAAATATTTGTTTCGTACACAGCTTGGCCTGAATACAAACTAATACATAGAGATATCCAAGCCGTTATGATAAATATTAAGAAATAATTTTTAAGAAATATTACAAATTTCACATACTTGTTTAAATATATAAACTGTGGAATAATATTTGGCGGAATTTATTTTGGCGATTTAATCTGGACCGCTAAAATACGCCAAAATTAGCACCCCGCGAAAATAACCCGCTATACGGTAGTTGTGCGTCTGATACTTAAAATTTTGATTTTGCAGTTTTAGAGGTTCACTGAGCCAGAATAGCTCGTTTGTTAATTCTGTTTATGTGGAACTCCTTCAAACTGTAAATCATATTCCAACCAGCCTTTCAGAATACATTGATTACTTGATATAGTTGCGCACCCCATATTTAAAATTTTGATTTTACAGATTTAAGAGGTTAACAGAGCCAAAATAGCTCATTTTTTAATTGGGTTTTTTAATCTTCGACTCCTTCACAACTGTCTGTCAGATTCCAACCTAATTTTCAGTATATGTTGTATATCAGGTCTGGTTATGCACATTATACTTTGATTTTTTTTACCAATTCTAGTGGTTTGTCAAGCCATTAAGCTCATATGTTAAATCAAAACTGTAATTCATATTCTTAAAGTGAAACTACACCTTTTTTCCATAAATACATATGTGGTAAAGAATGTTATTCTATATCAATTGGTGAAAACCCGACCTCGATCTGTTTAGTGGTTTTAGAGAAATATGAGTTTTTGTATTCATTTTTTCTCAAATCTGGATCAGTTCCTGTATCTCAATACGTCATAGATACTTTAACCACGTGTTAATCACATGATTGCCTTTGAACCGTTTGATTGGACAAAAATTTCGTATCATTAACCATACTGTTAAAGATCACTACGATGTACCAACTATTGCAACTGAAAGTGTGCATGCAAAATATAGTTACAAAAAACTTCCGTTTTATTCCCTTTTGCACATTATTCTTTTATTTATTTTTAAATATCCACAATAATGCACCCGAAATGTCTACAAAATCCAAATGAAATATGTTTTTCTTCGTCTGTATTTATTGAACAAAAGATGGAATATGTATAAAATAATTATACAAAAATGTAACAAAAACAACAGGTAACATTTCTGATATTACCTGGGGCATTTGAAACCTTTGATGTAGACGGTCACAATAGTCGTTTATTGCTACTTTCGTTAATTGGATAATTGGTCACATGTCACTTTGCAGGTGTGAAAAAACATTGATGATTTGAGGGAAATCATTTACTTGTGATGTTTCTGAATAAAATGAAATACACAGAAAATGAAAACAAAAATAAAACTTGATGGGAGTATTAAAGTAGATAAGAACTAATTTTCAACATGCCATTTTAATCAAAATGTCATTGATTAAAAAAATCAGACTTTACTCATGAAAATTCTCTTTTTGAAAAGTACTGAACGAAAAATTTATCAAGCTTTGGTTGGAGGAGACTGGTAAATAAGATGAAAATCGTATCGATAACCAAATCGCTGTTGCATTCTGTATTTTAGACCAATTACCGACCACAAAATCAAATTGAAATAAATACGGTTTTGTTAGTAAGTTTTCATGAAGAGCGTCTTCCACTAGAAACTATTGCGCCCTCGATTTTGTAACATTTTGATCGCCTATTTATGTATTCATTTTATTTTGTTTCATTTTTTTTTACATCGACAATGAAAGTTTACAAAGACAACATATGATAGCTTCTCCAATACCTTAAGTTTTGTGAATTATTTCACAGAAACAAACATTAATTAACGGTCGGCATCCAGAATGACTTAGTTGTGTATTCAAATCACGTGTCACCTGGCAGACAAACAAGGTGTAAAACAGACAGTACACCCATTTAATGACAATTCAATAAATCTCTTGTATTTAGGGGACTACTATTTGATTTTCAGGGGAGGCTTTGGGCGATTTTGCCCAGTAATTTTATTTATTTTCACAAACATCTCGGACAAATTATTTGTTTTCACCAAATGTCACATCGAATAATTTATTTGCATTTGCAACAAAAAATTTATTCTGCAAATCAAAATTAACCTATTTATTTTCATGATAATTCGAATTATAATATTTATTTTCACTGGCACTAGATTAAATTATTTACTTGCAAAATCGCCCAAAGCCCCCACACCACCCCCAAAATGAAATGGTCGTCCCCTTACTATTAACGTGACTAATGTATTGAATAAATGCACCGTATTTTAGTAATATGTTCATAAAACGTATGCAAAAATGGGATTTTACATCGTGCACATTTCATTTACGCGTTTGACTTTAAAGGTGAAACTTTCACTCATTCGACTTTTGCTTAAGAAATCTTCACGATTGGCGAATTCTGCTGTTGTAACACACTACATGGACTAAAATATATTCTTATGGAAGGTTTTCCTACCAAAATATGCAATAATTATGACATACATATATTGGTTCTTACGGATATTATTAATAAATGCTTGTTCCGAGGAAGATCAATGCTTTATATTATTTTTCTTTGCGAAAAGAGTCCACAGGAATGAAATCACAGGAACACACTTCAAATGTGTATGGATTTATAAATTGTCCATCACAGAATACCTGGACTGCCAAAAGACACCTGTTGTATATTCAACTATCTCCGATCAGCAGGTGACCTGTACAACAGGTCTAGTGCCAGCATGTGGCTATTTGACACACAATATACAATCTTGTCATCTGACACAATTTACAATCGTTTGAAACAAATCAGTCTGTTTTTTATTAAAATAGACGAAATTATGTCTGGACCTGGTAAAATATGCATGCATTATGACTGATTCTGTCAAATTAAATTTATTATTAAGAGAGACATACGTTTTATGTGTCTCTGACTAAAACGAGGAAAAAATATATATATATTGAAAATACCATACTTAAATAAAAATCATGCTATTTGACATAGTTGTGCAGTAGAATTGCTGTCTTACTGGCCATTGTAGTTTATTTCTTTTTCTATATATTTCGGTTATTAGTTATTCATTACTGACCATTTGTCGATCTGTTCAAAATGGCTGTCCCCACANAAGCCTGAATTTTCTAAATTTACAGATGAAATTTATCCTGCAGAACTTACTTAAAATAAATCCAATAGCAGCAGTGATTATACTCCTTTTCTTGATCTTGATATATCGATAAATCAAGGAAAGTTGAACACTAATGTTTATGATAAAAGGGATGATTTCTCATTCCCTATAGTCAGTTTCCCCCATCTCGACGGCGATGTTCAGTTAGCCACTTCTTACGGGGTCTACATTTCACAACTTGTTCGATATGCACAAGTATGTAGTAATGTTTCTCACTTCAACGACCAAAATCTTTGTCTCACTGAAAAACTTCTGCATCAAGGGTTTAGATATCATAAATTGATAAAAACATTCTCTAAATTTTATTATAGATACATTGACTTATTAAGAAAATTTGGTTCTACATGCAGGGCTCTTATACATCAGG
>MJUU01025090.1:92692-104798 GCA_002080025.1 Modiolus philippinarum
ATCAGCATCCAGGCAAAATTAGGTCACTTTGACCTATATTTTATGCTTGATTGATTTACATTCAAGTTTTCTGACGAGTTAAGATCTCAGTCATTCACATAGTAGGATCATGTAACCTTACATATGCATGCATCTCTGATGATTGGTCAGCATCCAGGCAAAATTAGGACACCTTGACCTATATTTTATGCTTGATTGATTTACATTCAAGTTTGAGGACGAGTTCAGATCTTAGTCACTATACATGGTGTTATCATGAAACCTGGCATATGCATATAACTCTGATGGTAGATCAGCATCCAGACAAAATTAGGTCACTTCGACCTATATTTTCCACTTGATTGATTTACATCCAAGTTTTCGGACGAGTTCAGATATCAGTCACTGTACATGGTAGGATCATGTAACCTTGCATATGCATCCATCTCTGATGATAGTTTTGGACAAGTTCAGAAATCAGTCACTGTACATGGTAGGATAATATAACCTTGCATAGGGATGCATCCCTGATGGTACATCAGCATCCAGGCAATAGTATGTCACTTTGACTTATGTTTTAGGCATGAGTGATTTATGTCCAAGTTTTCAGGCAAGTTTAGATCTCAGTCACTATACATGGTAGGATCATGTAACCTTGCTTAGGCATGCAAATGTGATGTCAACATCCAGTCAAAATTTTGTTACTGTGACAAAGTGCCATAACGAAGCGAACCCTGTAATCGTTGATTACCTATGTTTTACTTTTTGTCCTATATTTCGAAAACACTTCGAGATAGAGGTCAAGTTTAAATTGCAAAAATGTTCAGCATGTTCAGGACTATATTTTATTGAACATGTTCAAGTTTTCCAACTGCTTCCAAGATGGCCGCTAGTGGGAACTTAGTTTACCATTTGACCTAATGGGAAAATTCATACAATTAGAACTTCTTCTTGAGAACCACTGAATGGATTTGAACCAAACTTGGCATGAATGATACTGATGAGGTGCTGTCCAAGTGTTGTTACTTTGGTGCCGATCCATCATCCAACATGACCGCCAGCGGGGATCTTAATTTTAACATAGGACCCTATGGGAAAATGCATACAAAGAACTTCTACTTTAGAACCATTGAATGGATTTGAACCAAACTTGGCATGATTGA
Source organism: Modiolus philippinarum (assembly GCA_002080025.1). Taxonomy (NCBI): domain Eukaryota; kingdom Metazoa; phylum Mollusca; class Bivalvia; order Mytilida; family Modiolidae; genus Modiolus; species Modiolus philippinarum. The sequence goes on from MJUU01025090.1 coordinate 93,835, forward strand.
TGTTTATGAGGTGCTGACCAAGTGTTATTACTTTGATGCCAATCTGTCATCTTACATGACGGACAGCATTGGACCCTATGGGAAATGCACACAAAGATCTTCTAGAGAACTGCTGAATAGATTTAAACAAACAAGACATGAATGATGCCTGTCAGGTGCTGACCAAGTGTCACCAGCTGTGAACTTAATTTAACAAAAGAATTTCTTCTAGAGAACTGCTCAATAGATTTAATCCAAACTTTGGTCAAGTGTTGTTACTTCAGTGCTGATCCATCGGCCAACATGGCTGCCAGCAATGAATTGGACCTAAGGGGAAATGCATACAAAGATATCACAGAAAACCATTGAATGGATTCAATTTAAACATTGCATAAATGAAACTTGTGAGATTTTGACCAAGCTTGTTACTTTGGTGCTGATCCGTCTTCCAACATGGCCACCAGTAGCAAAACTTAGTTTAACATTGGACCCAGTGGGAAATGCATAAACAGATCTTCTCCTTTGAAACTGCTTGAACAATTTCAGTAGAATTTTGATATGATAGTCCTTATGTGACCCTCTTCAAAGTTTTATGTTAAATAGCTGCCAGCAGGGAACGTAGATTAACATAGGCCTTAAGTTTGGAAACTGCATTCAAAAATCTTCTCTAAAACTGCTTGAACAATTTTAATTAAATTTTATATAAAAAGTTTCTGATTTTTATGAACATACACCACCAAAGATGGACCATCAATTGGGAATTATAATGCTGCAGGACCCAGGTGAGCGATACAGGCTCTTGAGAGCCTCTTGTTACAAGTTCTCATAAGTTTACTGGACTATTGATAGGATATAAACATTACACAGTATGACAATATGATAGTGGCCTCATATGGTATTAAAACGGTCAATACTTTGATATTTGGACTTAAGCTTTGCTCTCCCCCAATATAAAATGCACTGATCGTGTATATATACCAAATTAGGTCACCAACAGACTGTGTTATATATATCAAGGACTTATAAGTCCTTGTATCTATATATACAAAATGTATTATACCCCACTCGTGAGTGGTTGGTATATTGGAATATTACATATGGTATAAGTTCCTATTAATCTCATTGGCTAATACGCTCACGTGATTTTAAGAATATTCAGTATATTTCAGCTTTGTTTCTAATTTTAGGTATATTGACGCAGTGTTTCTATTTTTAAGTATATTGACGCTATGTTTCTATTTTTAGTTTTATGTCTGGTTGGACTTTCAGTCTATAGTTTTTCACTGAGGAAAGTCTTATGAAAAAAAAATATTTTAATAAATATTGGAAAACGCTTTACACATTAATAGGAGTTTCCGCCAAAAGGGGATATCAAAATGTTTTTACAGAGTACACACTGAAATCATTGAAAAATATATTTAACAGTTGTCACATTTTTTTAATTGCACATTTCATGTTAACAAGCTAATACATGTATTACAGGCTTACTTGTTTGATATTTTTATTCTCATATATAAGAGAAATGTCGGCATTTATTCATCCTATGAGCACTCATTTAACCCATTCTACTTGATGACCCTTGATGGCAGATCCACACAGCTTTCAAATAAAGGTTATATTTCTAATTAAATTCAGATGTACTGACAAAATTTTCCTCCACAAAAATGTAATGAGATACCATAAAACTACATATGTAATATAACAATGATGGACTTTTTACTCTGTCAATATGTTAAATATGGACCTGTTAGGAATATATTGACCTCGGACTTCGTCCTCGGTCAATATATGCCAAACAGGTCCATATATAACATATTGACTTCGTAAAAAGTCCATAATTGATAAATACCCTTGCCCATCCTTTCGTCTGCCCGTCCATCCGGAGTTTATTGCATTTTTATACGCCCGTCTAATGACGGACGTATTATGGTATACCGATGTCCGATTGTCTGTCTGTCCGTCCGTTTCATATGTCCCGCTCTAACTTGACAACCGTTTGACCGATTCACTTCAAACTTTGGAGAGGTATTTGATATGATGGCCTCACGATCTGTATACTTTTTCGTGAAATTTCGATTTTTCTTGCAAGAGTTATGGGACTTTATTCTTCAATTGAAGGCAGTTTTTTACATGTCGCGTTCTAACTTGACAACCCTTCAAACTTTGTAGAGGTATTTCGTATGATGGCTTCACGATCTGTATACTTTTTCGTGAAAATTCGATTTTTCTTGCAAGAGTTATGGGACTTTATTCGTCAATTTCAAGGCAATTTTTTACATGTCGCGCTCTAACTTGACAACCCTATGGCCAATTCACTTCATACTTTGTAGAGGTATTTGATATGATGGCCTCACGATCTGTATACTTTTTCGTGAAATTTGGATTTTTCTTACAAGAGTTATGGGACTTTATTCGTCAATTTTAAGGCATTTTTTTTCATGTCACACTCTAACTCAACAACCCTTTTGCCAGTTCACTTCAAACTTTGTAGAGGTATTGGATATGATTGCCTCACTATCTGTATCCTTTTTTGTGAAATTTTGATTTTTCTTACAAGAGTTATTCAAACTTTATAGAGGTATTGGATATGATGGCCTCACGATCTGTATACTTTTTCGTGAAATTTGGATGTTTCTTGCTAGAGTTATGGGACTTTATTCGTCAATTTTAAGGCAATTTTTTACATGTCGCCCTCTATATTGACAACCGTATGGCCAATTCACTTCAAACTTTGTAGAGGTATTAGGTATGATGGCCTCATGATCTGTGTATTTTTTTGCGAAATTTTGATTTTTCTTGAAAGAGTTATAGGACTTTATTTGTCAAATTTAAGGCAATTTTTTACATGTCGCACTCTTATGTATAAGTACTTTGATCACCTCACTTCAAACTCTGCAGATTGATTTGTTAAAGAGATATCAAGCTCAATTAGGCAGTTATAGGTGCTTCTAAATTGAGAACCCCTTACCTAAATCATTTAAAGTTTTGAAGGGGTGACGACAGGTGTATCATGCGACTTGGCACAGCTGTTTATTCCCCGCTGCTGCTGGGCGGATTAATTTCAAATTAGGTATTTGACTTTATATATGGGGGGGGGGGGGGGGNAGTGTCATATGCCATTTTGGTTGCCTTTAGATATCAACTTCCTGTTTGGCAGGACTTAGCCATTTTTTCCCTTCGTTGAACATAGTGAAAATTTTCGTCCCACTTTTCTCAGCAACTGCTGGGCCGATTTATTTCAAATTTGGTATTTGATTTTATATATAGGGGGAATGTGTCGTCTCCTTTTTTGGTCACCTTATGATATCAACTTCCTGTTTGGCGGGACTTTGCCATTTTTATGCCCCCGTGAATCGAAGATTCGGGGGGCATATAGTTTTTGGTCCGTCTGTCTGTTTGTCCACAAAAAACTTTAACATTGGGCATATCTTTTGAATGGAAAGTGATAGGGCTCTCATATTTTGCATGTGTATTCCTTGTGGCAAGACCTTTCATACAATACCCAAATTTTTGACCTCATGACCTTGACCTTGACATGTTATGGACTTTTTGAAAAAAATTATAAACTTTAACATTGGGTAAATCTTTTGAATGGTAAGTGATACGGCTTTCATATTTTGCATGTGCATTCCTTGTGGAATTACCTTTCAGTTGGTACTAGAATAGTTGACCTTGGCCTGTGAACAACTGCATAAAAACTTTAACATTGAGTATATCTTTTGAATGGTAAGTGATAGGGTTTTCATAGTTTGCATGTGTATTCCTTGTGGAGAGACCTTTCAGTAGGTACCAGAATAAATGACCTCATGATCTTGACCTTGGCATGTGACTGTCCGGTAAAATTTCACCAGAAAAAGTAAATTATATTTTTTTTAATTTTATATATATAGAAATTAAACTCATTTATGATGAAATGTGCTTGATATCTATAGAATTTTTTTTGTAAAAAAGATTTTTTTAAAATCATTCAGCATATTTTCTTCATTTATTCACTTCCGTTTTACAGGTATTTATATATGTATTATATATATATCAATGATGAGGATTGTTACTAAAAATATCTATGATTTCATTTCTTCTCTTCTGTGTATTCTTCCACTTTTGGGGAACCAGTATTGATGATCCCTGGTGTAATCAAAGTACTGATAACACTGATAGACAGAACACAATGAGTTGACTATAAATGTTCCAAAAAAAGGGGGGGTTGAAAATTGTTTTCTTAATAATGCTTGGATAATGATTGGAGGGGTTCATTTGAGTGACTTCTGTGTTTGCATCCAATTGCAATCATCATTTGATGTGATTAAACTTTTCAGTTGATACCAGAATTTATTTCTACAAATTATTTTGTCAGAAGGACATTCATTGTTCAAAGTTGCTAAATGTTTCTTCTTTACTTCTACTCAGGGGCATAAGTGTTTCACGAAACACATCTTGTTCCCTTTATTGAACATCGTGAAAATTTTCGTCGCACTTTTCTCAGCTACTGCTTGGCCGATTTATTTCAAATTTGGTATTTGACTTTATATATAGGGGGAATGCGGCATCTCCCATTTTGGTCGCCTTATGATATCAACTTCCTGTTTGGCTTGATGCCATTTTACCTGTAATTGAACACAGTGAAAATTTTTGTTGCACTTTCTCAGCTACTGCTGGGCCAATTTATTTCAAATTTGGTATTTGACTTTATATATAGTGGGAATGCGTCGACTGCAATTTTGGTCACCTTATGATGTCGACTTCCTGTTTGGCGGGACGTAGCCATTATTCCCTTTATTGAACATAGTGAAAATTTTTGTCACACTTTTCTCAGCTATTGCTGGGCCGATTTATTTCAAATTTGGTATTTGACTTTATATATAGGAGGAATGCGTCGTCTGTCATTTTGGTCACCTTATGGTATCAACTTCCTGTTAGGTGGGACTTAGCCATTTTTCCCTTTATTTCAACGAGTGGGGGTATACCTAGCATAACAACGCATGCAACCTCATGTTTTTTTTTTGGTTCCAATTGAAAAGACTTTAAAATTTAAAATATGAATACCATTCAAAGATATACACAATGCTAGAAGTTTAAAAAGTAATTCACATACCAAGACCAACATAATGTGGTTAGTTTATTTTAGTATCTGTTGATAAATCTCATCAGAAGAAATACACATATGAAATACGGAAGCTCTATCACATACCATTCAGAAGATATACCCAAAGTGTAAGTGTGGGTTATATACAGAAGTGAAGGTATAGAGGTCAAATTTTCTGGTGCCTTCTGAAATACCTTATCTCAAGGGATGGATTTGAAATCAAAAAGCCTTATCAACGGAACATGATAAGGTATGATGTTTGATAAGGTATGTCAGTTACATTAACAAGGTTGGTGGTTCTGCTTCTTCCACTTAAACTGACCATAATGATATAGCTCTTTGTATGTCAATGTTGTCTTGCTTTATAGTTCATTGAAAATGACATAGTTGTATCTTTGAACATCTACAATGTATATTAACATTTATTGTGAAACACATAGTAAATAGTCCTCTACTTATAGAAAATATATGAAAAGATCTCCAACTCACTTATTCAATTTACATGATATATGTACCTGATTTTCAACCTGTGAGAGCAGTCAATTCTCAGTTACTAAGGATTCAGTACCTAGGGAAAGAATTCCTTCCTTGTTCCAGATTTTAGTGATAACTGATAATAAGTTATAAAATACATTTTTTAAAAAGTCAAAAATTATTTATGATGATGAAAACCAGTGGACTCGACAATTTGAGATGTTAGGAGTAAATTTCTATAATTATTACTGTTGATGGTCAAAAAATTCTTTTCGATTTATATGGAAATACCATGCTCTTAAATGTGTTTGAGATAACCAGAGTCTACTGTAATGTATTTCTGTTGAATTACTAGACCAAGGAAAACATTTTTGCCCTAGGTAATTTAATCATAAACTTATTGACAATTTACTGTTTTAAGATAGACTAACAGGCTGGACAACTGAATGAATAGGTTCATCTGACAACTGAGGATATATTATGATACAATAACTAATAACAGATGGAGATTTTCATGCATGTCTATAAAATAGTGTTCTTTTTTTTCAGATATTTTGTCCATGGTGGAACACCCTGTTTTATTTTGACAGTAGATGGTTCACAGTATGACAAAGTGTTTAAAGACAGATATAAAATAAAATCTTAACAGTATAAAATTGGTTACTATTTTGAAACATTTTAATTGAAATACAGGAGAGATACTGAGTAAATGTCACTTAAAACTCACCATGCAAACTATACAATAAGCATAAACCTATAGAACAAAGACCAGTCTTCATTTTAACACTTACTGGGAAAGTAGTATTGTTTGTGGGGTTCCAATTTTCGTGGAATTTGTGGTTAGCTCATACCACGAAATTAAATTCCCAACAAAATGCATTTTCTCCATAGAGTTTTGATGCATAGAATTCTAAACCACGAATTTAAGTACCCACGAAATAGCGATAGTAATGAAACCACGAAAATTGATGTCCATGAATAAAAATACATCCACAGTAACTAGAATACTGACAAAACACTGGCAGAACAATACCAAAGGAACATAGCACAAAATTATAAAAATCAAAGTCAAGAGACAATGAAAAAGCAAAAACTCCAGAAAACAGAAGACCAAAGACTCTACACACTCGTGATCAGAAACACACACAAATACTACAAATACAATGCTAAACACTAAAGCACTAACAGTGTGAACTCTCAAAAAACAGAGTGACAGCCCCCATAAATTATATGGCCAAACAGGAAGTTATAGCCTAAGACACCAGAGAGCTAAAACTTGCCATATAACCCACCATTTCATGTTTACAAGCCAAGAAATCTTTGACAAAAAATTTAGCAATAGTTGAACATCAAAGAATTTTTGTCCCCCGCCTCAACGCGGAGCGGGGACATAGAAATGTGGGGCGTCCGTCTGTCACACTTTCTTGTAAGCGCTCTAATGCCTACAAATTTTAAGGGATTTTCATGAAATTTATACCAAATGTTTATATCACTAATACCTTGATCAAGTTTGAAAATCAGCCTCACTCGATACTTTTTGACGGAGTAATGGGATTTTGACCAAAATAACGACACTGTTTTAGCAAAAAATTGACCTTGTAAGCACTCTCATGCCTACAAATTTTGACAGATTCTCATGAAATTTATACCAAATGTTTATTCCACTAATACCTTGGTCAAGTTCTAAAATCGGCCTTGGTCGATACTTTTTGATGGAGTTATGGGACTTTGAAAAAAATAATGACACTGATTTAGCCAAAAAATTGACCTTGTAAACACTCTTATGCCTACAAATTTTGACAGATTCTCTTGAAATTTATATCAAATGTTTATACCACTAATACCTTGGTCAAGCTTGAAGATCAGCTTCGGTCGAGACTTTTTGACGGAGTTATGGGACTTTGACCAAAATAATGACTCAGTTTTATCCAAATATTGACCTTGTAAGCACTCTCATGGCTACAAATTTTGACAGATTTTCATGAAAATTTTACCAAATGTTAATACCACTTATACCTTGGTCAAGTTCTAACATCAGCCGTGGTCAATACTTTTTGTATCCCCACGTATTTAATTCTGGAACAGCCCTGAATGTTTAAAAATATTGCAGTTTCATATACAGTATACTAGTATATTGCTTGAGTGGCGGGGACCCAGGAATTCTATTCTTGTCAGACAGGAAGTAGTGGCAAGAAAAATCCAAAAGTTTCTTACAAAAATAACTCATCATTACAAAACTTAGACCAAATATCATATCATTCCTATTGATACAAGCCTAGAAATCTTTGATGAAATAAAATTGTTGCTTAAACAAATCAAAAGAAAATTCCCTCATCAACATACAAAGCTAGACCTCAAGACTATACACTGTTTTATACCTTTAATTATTGTTTATTTTTTATATTTAATTCTTTTTATAGTGTTTCAGGATTTTCTGCATAGATTAAGATATCTAGCATTGGTCCCTTTTCAAGAGTATATCAATTGATGTGTAGAATAATGGAAAGGTACACTGGATCACAGTATAGGAACCTGTGCACCTGAAATATCTTATTGACGTTCTTATCCGTAGCCTTTTTGTCATTTTCTTGAATGATTAACAGGTCAATTAAGCCTTCTTCTGCATTTTTGATAAGAAAGGAAAATATTTTATCATTTATAAGGAGTTTATGCTGTAAATAGTGTGTGTCAATATTCCTAGATATTGTCAATTTGAGATTTTGTAGTTTTTAATGCCACTTCATTCAGTTATAAAGTTAACTATTTGGCTGTTTTTCATGGAAAACTAAATATACGTTCCTAAAACTTCTTGTGACAATGTGTAAAGATATGTCTTATTTTCATACAAAATTTTAATTATATAGGTTAAGATTCTTGCATTATCAATAAAGAAACTGCAATAAGCTTACAGTTGTAACAGTAAACAGGCATACAGGACAACTGTTAACAGAATACAGATCAACTTTTTTTTACTTGGATATTCTTTCTACCAAAAAGAAAGCACAGTAGGCTATCCTATTGTGAATATGTTACTTACCCTGTAAAAGATTAACCATATAAATATGGACACACAAAGACACTTTTGAGTGAAGAAATTGGTCTGTTCTTGTTGAATGACTGTTGAGATCACCTAATTCTTGCAGATATTTACATTTGTAAACAACATATAATTTTCATCTCAAAAATGTACCCCCCCCATATATCAATCAGTTGTACACATTTGTACAACATGTAAGACATAAAAATGTATCTCTGAACAAGAAAATATGTTAAATGCTTACCAGATGTACATGTTTTGGTTTTTCCTACAAAACCGTTTGACAGCATACAGAAAAAAAAGTAAATCAGATATTTCAGGCGCACAGGTTCCTATACTGTGTGGATTGTGTATTAAGGATTGACCTTTAATGTAGGTATTCCAATGGCAAAACTAAAAGAAAAAAAAAAATGATGTCTATGTTTTAATAATATGAAAATTAACTTTTTATTCCCAACAAATATCATGTTAAATAAATAATTGCGATTTGTTCATTTTTTTTCTTTGCTTTTTCCCGTTCCAAATAAGGTAAGAGTTCAGGCAAAAAATGTTTGAAAAATTAAGAGTTACTGTACTTTGAATGCTTCATTAGGTTTATGACAAAGAAAATGCAAAACATGCACATTTAAATTATATTGCACCTACATGCATTCATGAATTCATTTGAATTTTGAAGTTGGAAAGTACAGGTTGCAATTTTTAAGAAAGAACCCTAACATGCATCTTCATGCACCATGTGATAACAATTTATTTTTAGCTCACCTCACGAAGTGGGGGGGGGGGCTTATGAGATACCCTAGTGTCTGTGTCCCTGTCCGGTTAGGAAGAATAGTTCCATTCCCGCTAACTGACATGCCCCACATCAACCATATTGGTATGTAAAATGCATTTTAGGACAACTGCAATGCATGCTTCGATGCTGTCTGTGACCTACCTTTTTAGCTCACCTGGCTATGCCAGGGTGAGCTTTTGCCATCACTTGGCGTCCGTCGTAAACTTTTGTTTAAAAATCTTCTCCTCTGAAACCACTGGGCCAATTTAATCCAAACTTGGCCTAGGTCATCACCAGGGTATGTAGTTTAAAAAATGTGTTCGGTTAGTCCGAGGGCCAAGCAACATGGCGGCTGTTACTAAAAATAGAACATAGGGGTAAATTGCTGTTTTTGGCAAATAACTCGAAAACCGTTGCAGATATCAAAAATCTGACATGGGTTAAATTGTTCAGAATGCCGAGATCTATCTGCAACTTTGAAGAAAATCAGAAAACCCGTGTTAGAGTTATAGCCCTTTTTCCGTAAATATTTCAAAATTTAAGCATTTTTATACGACCGCAAAAATTTTTGCGGTCATATAATGGTATGGTGCTGTCGTCGTTGTCGTTGTCGTCGTCGTCGTCGTCGTCTGTAGACACTTTTGTTTTTGGTCAATACCTTTTGATCCAGCAAATCAATCCTTATGAAATTTTAACATAATGTTCTTTGGTACAAAAGGAAGGGTTGCAGTAGTTTTGGTCATTGTGACCCCACCCGTTTTTAAAAAAGGGGCCAAAAAAGGGTTAAATTGGGTGTTTTCACATATTTGTCTGTAGAATCTTTATTATTAATTGAATTTTGATGGGGTTTCTTTCAGTGTGCTCCTGAGGAAATTTCCAATCTGGAGTATGCCAACGGAATTCACGTAGCATGTACCGTTCCCGAGATAAATGGGGCCCAAAAGGGGCGAATAAAAAAAAATGATTATTTTTATTTTTTATCCGATTTTGATGCAGTTTTTTTCATTGGATTGCTTATGAAAAATTAACACAGCACTCTGCTATTAGATTTTTGGTAACTTGTTTGCTTACCTAGCTATGAGGGGCCAAACGGGGCCAAATTGCCAATTTGCAGATTACACCTAAAATTTTTATTTTTCATCGGATTTTAGTGGGATTTTTTTCTTTAGATTCCTCTTGATATAAGCTCTCAGCGGTATGTTAACGGATTTGTCGTAGCTCTTACCGTTTTCGACCTATAAGGGGTGGAAGGGGCCAAAACTGGAAACTTGCAGATTACATGAAATTTTTATTTTTCGACGGATTTCGATGGGATTTTTTTCTTAGGATTCCACTTGATGTAAGCTTTCAGTAGTAATGTCAATGGATTTGGTGTAGCTCTTACTGTTTTTGAGCTATAAGTGGACAAAGAGGAACCATAAGGAGTCAAAAGGGCTAATTTTTCATTTTCCCTAGTTTGTGTCCAGCTAATTACTTGGTCAATCCCCTTATTGTGTCCATGCAATTATTGTGTCAAGCTCTTTAGTATGTCCACACTCACTTCCAATTACACTTGTTCAAATTTCAGTGGTCGACATGCTGCGGTCGTATCATGCTGCGCTTGGCGTAGCCCTTTATTT